>CM055818.1:3891663-4013270 GCA_029582265.1 Zoroaster sp. YZ-2022 | reverse complement strand
GACAACTCTGCAAAAGCAGAACGATCGCTAATAATACAGTTAAAGCATCAACGCTTCGTGACGCATGAAAAGTTTCAAACGCGTTGGGTATAGGTTGTGCGTTGATATATGCCAGTGATGTAGATTTGTTGTCAAAAGTGGGTGGGGATGATTTGAAATTCCAGTGACCACTCCTGAACCCTCATCCCCACACTAACACCTCCCTAATGTCGAGTACTAATTGTTAAAAACAAATGCTCTTCTTTTCATTATTTGGTAACAATGTTACGCTCCACTGTAATATAAAATGCTACCGAGCAGTTATTTTTACTGAGGCAAAAAATATTAGGGGAGTGATTCTATGGACCATTCCCCTGGACAAAGTGTGTTTATACGCCCCCCTGCCCCACACACACACCCCGACACCCCGGGATTTACGCCCATGTTTAATGCGATTTCTTGCCAAACACATGCCAAAGTTCCCTAGTCACCACCAACACAAAACGTGTTGTAACGCTTTTTTGTTGGTATTCGTGTTTTCCTTTGATGCGATTGCAATCATTTATTATCTATATACGTACAAAAGTACGTGGTGACATCATTGCAGTTATGTCTTTTAAATGATTAATAGTAATTGTACACACCTAACCGGAAATGCTTCTTTCGGCATCACATCCTCTCACCCTCTCCAAATATTATTCCTTTTCTATGCTTTTGAACACATTGCATTGATGAGTTTGTTTTATATGGTTACCAATTAATGAGTTTTTATTCGACCATTCATTTAAATAAATACACTTCTATTGTATCCTTTAACACTTGAATGTAAACGATCCTTTTGTGCACGTTAGTGCCAGTGGTCTAAGCAAAATAGCTGCATGCGTAAATAGTGCCCTCTTGAAAGGAGCCGAAATACATAACACAGAACTTGCTTGTGCAAGAAGAGCTCACGCCACACCGACCTGGCAGGCTCCATTGAAATAATTTTATTACCAAAATGTTCTTTGTACTGCAGGGTACTTCTTTGCTCCTATGGTTGTCCTTTCGTGTAGCTCTGTCATTTGCACCGTGGTCGTACTAAACCTGTTTTATCGCGACGATCGGCGCCCCATACCCAGCTGGGTCAAGTACGTCGTGGTCAAACTACTCGCCAGGTTGGTTGGTTACCAATCCTGGAAAGAAACCGCCCAAATAACTGGGAAATCCGGACAAGATCCGGACATGTTTCAATGTCCAGGATCAGACACGATGGAGCCGGAGACGATTGCGATGACCGGCAATGTTGGGAAAACAAAACCACCTTACAGACAGGTGAGAGATTTCGATGATAGCCACAAACTGACCTACCGCATGAACAATGATATTAACGCCAGGCAACCATCCCGTGAAGTCACCTACTCTGGGGCCGTTGAGTCTCCTGATCGGGCACATACCCTCGTCTGGAAGGACGTGGCGCTGGTGATTGACCGAGCAGCATTGATCTTGTCAACAGTTGCCACTTTAACCTCAATTGTTGTTACTGTTTCATGTTTTATTTCGGTGTTTAATGAAGATAATTCAACTTAAGACGCCCTCCCTGCGACCGATGTGTATGTGTTACGGCTATAAATTATTTTAAGGATAAAAGTATCGTTAAACAATTTGAGGAAGTTTGTGATTTAAATCCATTATACACTATTGGTAATGTTTGTAAAAAAATGTTTCTAAAAGTATCCTTACTTTCTTTGAATCAAGATATACATTAAACAACCAACCTGTAAACGTGTCATTATCCGATAAAATAATGAAAATGCATTCAGATGTTTCGTATTCATTCCTACGTTGATTTGTTTTTATTTCCAGAGGGACAGCAATTATTTTTGGACATTATTTCACTATTTTACTAATTTGATAGCACATGAGACCAAAATATTTCATCCCTGTTTGATACCATGATCAATTTAACACCAGTAAAGTGTCATTTAGCCCTGTGATCATTTTACCAGTAGGGGTTTACTGACTGAATATTACTTTTTAGATACGTCTTGCTTTCCACTATCAAGACACTGATAACAATTTTAACTGCACAATTGTTTATCATGGCTATCATTTCGCAAGACTTGCCGTTGTTTACAAAGCGGAATCCGGAAGGGAATATTTAAGTCCTGTCAGTTTCACTGTGTGGCGCACGCTGCTCGCACACTCGAGTTACGAAAAAAGGTTTAAAAAATGTTGGGATGGGATTCACAAAAATAGCTACAAAATCGCAGGTCGCAAGTGGTCGCAGCTAATTTTGCTCTTAAAATGTTGCTGAAAGGTTCAGCTTTAGGGAAATATGAGAATTTAGGCGTCAATCGGCGGGAATTTCTAGTTCCACCATAGCTGTACAAAAAAAGCTATAATTATTTTAAAAAAATTTAAACCAAATTCCTCAGTTTTTGCTGATGAAATAAAAAAGCTATTTTACAATCGACTTAATTTTTAAAGAATATAGATCATGCACTTGGTTTACTTCAATTTACATAACGACAGCTTCTGTCAAAAGCCCACAATGACAATTTTATCCAAAAAAAACTTTTTGTGAGATTGTAAGGCAGTTCTACAGTCATTAAATATTAATTTGACTTTAAATTGTTTATAAAATAGTCGTAGGGGGTCTTAGCAACCTAAAAAAATGTAAAAGAAATAAAATCTGGAACATACGCAAATGACCCCTTCATTTGGCGCACTTTGGTTTCGCCCTGGCCCACTGTGCGACATCCGTTTCCGTCTGGTTCCCTGACTGCTCACATGAGCCTCGTTTTGATTGATGTGGTTGTGTTGTAGAAACTAAAATGGCCGCTCCTTGAACAGGATGCATGGTGGGAACTTATATTTTAAATCCGTTTGTTGTTTTCGCAAAAAGGTTTGTTTATTATTATATGAACCGCGTTCGTCTTATGTGCATGGAACGGTTAATTCCAACATGGGATTTATAACTTATTGGGACACGCATGCATAATGAAACTTTAAAAATATTGTTCAGTCTTGTCTTATTTCAATAGTGAAATGTACAGCATTGTTAATATTGGTAAAACGTATTCTACGAGTATGCTCACTCCTTTGTAAATCAATGTAGGTATATATGGCCTAGATTAGACAACCAACCAGTGAAAGTTTCAGCTTATTACGTTGTTTAGTTAACAAGATAATAGTGAAAATGCATTCAGATCTTTGATATAATTTATGTTCTAAAATGAAATTAAGGAAATAATACTGGGGGAGTGGGAACATTTCCAAAAGATCTAGAATAAGGAAAACAGAAATCGGTGTTTTTACAGCAATTGACAGCAATTGACAACTGTACAGCTTATGCCTCCCTCGGTTTGACCTTAAGGTGATTTATGTCATGGTGTCACATACTGGTCACCATTCTAATGTTTTATCTGGCCCGATGTTTAAAGGGAAGGTTTTGGTAATATAAGTTTAGTATTCCAACCCTGGAGTTTTCAAGAAATATTACAAAATTCCACTTTTTAAGTGTAAAGTTTCTAGTTTCTAGTTTTTAAGTGTAAAGTTCCAGCGTTCGCCGGTTTGGATTAGGTCCCACTTTCAAAATCATTCCGCCGCCGTTGGACTGAATTAATTTGGC
This sequence comes from Zoroaster sp. YZ-2022, assembly GCA_029582265.1. Classification (NCBI taxonomy): domain Eukaryota; kingdom Metazoa; phylum Echinodermata; class Asteroidea; order Forcipulatida; family Zoroasteridae; genus Zoroaster; species Zoroaster sp. YZ-2022. Next base: position 4,009,681 of record CM055818.1, on the reverse strand, counting down.
TCATTGCCAGTCTTCTCACCTTCATGAAGCCTTACACAATATATAGCAATCTGAATACGTCTACATAATAATATACAGTTCCTCAATTGTAGCCATAATGGTTTTCACATCATCAGCAGTACAGACTGTAAATCATTAATTTATAATTTCAGTAATGGAGTTTCTTGGAGCGCTAGTCATGCTTGATGACTATGCCAGTAATTAAACAATCCATTCAACAGGTGATATATATGTATGGTACGATCAAAATGCTATAAGCGAGCCAGTTACCAAGGGCAACCATTATGTCAATTGATAAACAGTGGACCTTATAATAAAAGATAATTAATTTATATCATCATGATAAAACTCTATGGTAAGTCTTTGTGCTATAGGGACTCCATTCATTCAGTCTGTTGGCTTTTTGCAATACAAATTGGTTGAGTGCGATTTTTTTAAAATATAAAATGTACACACGTGATCACCAATCATTCACCCACATGATCACCAACCTGAAAACACCCAATTAACAACACACGCACACAACAAATATTACATTATATTAGGGCATCTAAGGCAGACCGAATACATGTAAAAGACATACATGTACAAATTGGTATCAATCAGTTTGAACTAGAATGAATAGACACTGAATAAAAATAGTGGTCTAGTACCAAGACACTTATTAATCAGCCTGATAATCTTTACTGACATGTACATTAGGTGATCAGCCTGTTCACCTTCAAGCATGCCAAAGCGAATTTCTACAAACACTGAAACTATATTAATTGGAGAATTTAATCTCCCAAACTATCATTGTATGTATTATTTAGATTAAACCCTTTATAACCTTATCAGGTTTATATCGATCTACACATAAAATGCTACAAACCAGAATTCACTTTATATTAATAAAATCGACATTACACCAAATAGCCTATACACTTTCAGAACTAGTAAACATTGTTTCCATTGCCAATAGTGTACAAGAGTTGGATATGTTTTAATGTACTACATTTCCCCTGTTAAATTCGTTGATACAACATCTTATCCTTCTCAGATTCATAAGCTATATCCAGCTGATGTGTCTCTCAAAGTCAAATTTGTTATGTTAATAATGATTGTGATCTTCAAATAGAGGGTCTATTTCATGATCAATGTATTATAGCTCACGGGGTTAATGTCAAATATTTTATCCCGATTGGGAGATCATTTATCAGATTAAAACCATATTTTCCCAATGAAGATACGATTCGGGAAACCGCTGAGTGTTTATAACTACTGGCTCTTCTCGACTAAGTTACACAAAGAAGCGAGGACATCTGGCACTACAGGGGACGCATGGGCGGATCCAGAACATTTTTTAGGGGGGGGGCTGAGAATCAAAAACAATTATTTTTCAGTACTACAAAAATTACAATGAAATAATCATAGGGAGAGAAAAACAAAGCACAGCGAGGGAATGGGAGTGCGTTCTCCCCTCCCCTCCCCCCTCTCTCTCTTTTTCTCTCCTTTTAATTTTTTGTTTTAATTAAAAATTTTTTTAAACGATTTTAGGGGGGCTACAGCCCCCAATAGCCCCCCCCCCCACCTGGATCCGCCAATGGGACGGGACGGGGGAACTGGAATGGAAAGGACACAGGTCAAAAAGAAAACATAATTTGGGTGAATAGTATAAATTAAGCTCTTGCTAATCATCTCAGCTACATTAAACCTTACACAATATACATCATACTGTAAAGGTCGACATGAGATAGAGTTTCCTTGTAGCCATTATAAATTTCACATCACCGTCAATACATAATGTAAATAATCAATTTTTAATTCCAGGAATGGATCTTCATGGAGCGCTAGTCTTGCTTATTGATGACTATGCCAGTAATAATTACAATCCATTCAACAGGTGATATAAATCATATAATACAATCAAAATGCTATAAAGCGAGCCAGTTATTATGGGCAAGACGTAATGCATTTTTGGATTAGTGGGATCAGAACCCCACGACATGACAGCTAATTTTGTTCTAGTGGCAGTCCAGTAGGTGGTACAATGATTAGCTGGAATTATGAGTTGTTTTGTTGCTGAATTTGATCCCTCGTTATGTAATGTCCTATTATATTGCTCTGTATTTGTTATTTGTGTGATATATTTTTAAATATTTTATTGTATCTTATTAAGAATTTTTTTACAGTATATATTTTACGTGTATAAAAGGCCAGGGAATTTCCCACGATGGGAAAATTACAGTGTTATTGTACTGTATTGCAACATTGTATACAAGTTATTTATAACTTCATTCTCAGTCTTTGTACGTCACTGTAATCATATGTGTTTTCAAGATTACTAATGGTAAGTTATATTGGGGCTTCAAGTCACTGATATTTTCATCATCCTTTATTTATATTCTGGGTTTATAAATAATTAACATCATCAGTATTCGTAAAAGTTCTTTATATGCATTCATATTTCATGAGGATCAAAGAAATAATTACAGAATTTCATATATGGAAGTTTCAGCTAGACCTGTATCACGCTGTGGCCATCCTTGTCTGATTACCTGTACACAAATACGGTCATAGCGCTGATGTTCAAAAAGGGCGCCCCCTATTTTTCAATTTCCCTTTCTGCTTAGTTCAATAGAGGGCAGTGTTATTTTCTATTGCGGACATTTCCATCAGAATCGTGATGTGGGGACACACACAACGAAAGAGGACCATGTTGTGATAAGAAAGCCACTAGTTGTATAATCTCGGTGGTCGGAACTGTTTGCATAATTTATCATAAACACAGATCTCACTGAGAACCACTCAACCCCCTCTCCCTTGTCAAATGTTGATGGACGTAACGAAAAATATCAAATTGTGTGAGTGTAATTATCCGTTTGCGCGGTGCGTGCAATAATAAACGAAAGGCCACTAGGGGCGGACAGCCTAATAAAAATTGTGTCCAAACTTTAATCTCAATTCAATTCGACATTTATTTCCATAATACCACAAACTAAAAAGGAAATCCATGTACAAAATTGGACGATATTAAATCAATGTACATGGCAAGTCAAGGACAGCAATTTGATCAGAAAATCAGACACAAATTAATAACGGGGTCTTAGTCAAAAGACGTGGGGCTTAATATGCATGGATGTACTGTGGAACCGTGGAAACTGTAGAAATTCTTAATAATTTGTTTATTTTTGGACTATTGAAGAGAGTAAGGTATCAAAATAATGGTTATGATTCGTATTGGTCAACTGTGCACTCGGTTGTCAAAAGAGTCAAAACAAGACCCGTTGTCAGGTGATGACGTTCATGACTTAATTTTAAAACGCCCATTGTCAAAACGCGACGGGCGCGCGAGTCTTTTAAAAGGCTTGTCGTCCAGAAAGAGTTAATTTTGATTAATTTTCACAGAAAGAGCAACACCAGATATTGATATCGGCGCTTTAATAGCACAATTCATGAACCATTTCAGATATTTAATAGGCCTACCTTTGTTATTCTAGAAAGCATAATGTTTACGAGAACTATCAAAACTCGTAAAAATGCATGTTCTTTCCTGTATACCCTTGATAGCTAGATCGGCAGATGAAAGAAGTGAATCCACGCTCACTTTCCCATTAAATATTTCATTCAAGGTTTCAAGGTTGGATTTTCATCTACAGTATATATATCGTATACATAGATGGAGTCCATTATTTGGGCTAAGACTTCAGTAGTTATTCTCTAGTCCTTGAGTGAATGATGGCGGTGAGATGGATGCTCTTCTTGTTGGTATCTGCAACATTACTGAAAGGTAAGCATTTGCATTTTATCCATATTATTTCCCCATATTATATGCCAATCTCATTATGAAAAACATTTGAGAATATAATCCTCCTTTTACGAACAGAATGTTCCTGTTTAACGAGCGCCCAACGTGTCTTACTGAAGAAGTTACTTGACGACTACGAGTTCACCACGATGCGACCAGTCTACAACGAATCGAATACTACAGTGGTGGAGTTTATGTTGGTACTCCGTCAAGTCATAGAGCTGGTAATGTTCATCGCATTGATTTAATTATTGAATTATTTTAAGTTTTCTCGAAAATCTACTCAAAATTTAAAGAAAAAGTATAAATGTTCACAATATTGTTATCTGAATATTATCTGAAACCTTACTCGGTTTATCAGATTGTAATGGTACCAAACATTCAAACACGTTGTTCCGTCTATCTTTGACCTTTTTGTAAATTTCTAGAAAACGTGAAATGTATGTATAGTCTTGATAGTGACTATCGGTACGGGGTGGAAGTACTGTTGTAAGTGTGCGCACTACGGCAACAGCCTTGGTCAAGGCAATCTTGAACCAAGACTAAACCATCCCATGTTGACTTATTTATAGTATAGGCATACATGTACATATAGCTTGATTCTTATTAAGCATAGATGGATTTACAGACATTTTACCAACTGTTTATAATTTTTGCATTTTGTAACTTGGGGCCTACTTTTTTCTCTTCTGGAGTGTGATGAATATTGGACTGTGAGAGGAGTCCGTTAGCCAATTAACAGACCCCTATACGAAATACGTTGCTGTCCCCAATGACGAAATACTGGTTTCACCACTGGACCGAGAAATGACCAAAAGGATTAGGGATTTAAATAATTCTATCTGATTAATTTGTTCTATTCTTTAATTTTGATTAATTTTGATTAATTTTCATAGAACGAGAGACACCAAACTATTGTGGTCGGCGCTTGGATGGCACAGGTAAGACAAATGTAAATTTGTATTTACGTTTTCTCGGAAATATCAACAACTGACACGGAATAATTTCTCATGGTTTTTGTAGCATTACCAACGCATAGTCTAACCAAGTCAGATTTAAGATAATTCGTTTATTTTTTATTTTTTTGTTATTAAATGGTTTGCACCATTCTCGAAAAGCAGATATTTACGAGACTGACGTCATCAGACCTCAGTTTAAATGCGTGTTCTTTCCTATATTATACCCTTTCTTCAGCAATGGACTGAGGAGTTCATGAGCTGGGATCCTCAAGAACACAATGGAATAGAACGGTTGTTTGCGCACAAATCCAAGATTCAGTGACTGAAAATAATACCCCACATGATAAGGTCATAATTACCGCTGCTGCTACATAAATGAGTCAATTTTTAGTTAATGTGTTCTTCTTAAACTAGGACACCGATGAAGGACACCGTTGATGGTCTGGACAATACTGTCTCTTTAAAATGCATTTACTTTATTACCCTACCTGCAGCAATGGACTGACGAGTTTATGAGATGGGATCCTCAAGAACACAATGGAATAGAACAGTTGTTTGTGCACAAATCCAAGATATGGCTGCCGGATATAACACTATATAAAAAGTAAGTTAACAAACAAACATATATAATTATCATTTATTATGTTCATATGTTTAGCATTATGGAGTGGGGTGAAGGGAGTCTTTATTATTATTATTTTTTTCATGACAAAAGAACTTCGACTTACGCACGCCATCACCCCTATGGACTACTCTGCAAAAGCAGAACGATCGCTAATAATACAGTTAAAACATCAACGCTTCGTGACGCATGAACAGTTTCAAACGCGTTGGGTATAGGTTGTGCGTTGGGTATATGCCAGTGGTGTAGATTTGTTGTCAAAAGTGGTGGGGATGATTTGAAATTCCAGTGACCACTCCTGAACCTCATCCCCACACTAACACCTCCCTAATGTCGAGTACTAATTGTTAAAAACAAATGCTCTTCTTTTCAGTATTTGAAAACAATGTTAGGCTCCACTGTAATATAAAATGCTATACCGAGCAGTTTTACTGGAGCAAAAATATTTGGGGGTGATTCTATGTACCATTCCCCTGGACAAAGTGTGTTTATACGCCCCCCCCCCCCCACACACACACCCCGACACCATTAAACATGGGATTTACGCCCATGTTTAATGCGATTTCTTGCCAAACACATGCCAAAGTTCCCTAGTCACCACCAACACAAAAGATAAACCAACAACGTGTTGTAACGCTTTTTTGTTGGTCTTTGTGTTTTCCTTTGATGCAATTGCAATCATTTATAAGGAAAATTCGAGGTATTTCAAATAACCTTTCCTTTTCTTGTTTTCCCATTCCTTCAGTGTCGATAGGAATTTTGAAAGTTACAAAGATATTTCAGTCATCGTCAGTAGCAACGGCCTAATCAGATTGAACACACCGGCCATTCTGAAGAGCTCTTGTCAGATCGACGCGCGTCTTTTCCCCTTCGACACACAGCTCTGCCAGCTGAAGTTTTCTTCATGGATATACAACGGAGCAGAGTTGGAACTCAGGGGTTTAAGTGAATACTCTACTCACGATAAGTACACAGATGTCGGTGTCTGGGAGCTTCTTGGGGTTACGAGCCTTCACAGCGAGACAGTCTACAATGGGAAATCCTTCAAGGAACTGACTTACTTCATCAAACTAAGAAGACAGCCCCTGTTCCACATTATCCACATAATCATCCCGTGTGTGCTGCTGTCACTTCTCAATCTCATGGTGTTTGTCTTACCCCCTGACTCAGGGGAGAAGATATCACTGGGTATGGCCAACCTGCTGTCGTTGGTTCTGTTCCAGCAGCTGATCAGTAACTCAGTTCCACCGATTTCAGATAAAGCACCTATCATTGGTAAGCCTTTTGTATGATAACCGTTTTATAAACGACTAATTGAAACGTACTACTTTCTCATTGCCAATGCCTCTGTTAATGGATCATTAGTAGTTAGTCCATAATTATCTGTAATTAGTAGCAAAATCGACAGTTCTGACTTGGTGTTTGAAAATGAGTTGGTGTTTGAATATGAGTTGGTGTTTGAAAGTGTGCACACATTCACAAAATCAAATTTTGGGAAAATACAAGTTCATCGTGCGGTCTTTACAATTAGCGCAGAGGGTCGTGGCCATTCAGCTCGGTATACAAAATAGAGCATGACTTTTCAAGTATAGCTCGCGCCCACACCAGTTTAGGAATCAGGCTCCATTGAATTAAGTGATTAATGCCATTTTTTGTACTGCAGGGTACTTCTTTGCTCCTATGGTTGTCCTTTCGTGTAGCTCAGTCATTTGCACCGTGGTCGTACTCAACCTGTTTTATCGCGACGATCGGCGCCCCATACCTAGCTGGGTCAAGTACGTCATGGTCAAACTACTCGTCAGGTTGGTTGGTTACCAATCCCGGATAGAAACCGCCCAAATAACTGGGAAATCCGGACAAGATCCAGATAGGTTTCAATTTCCAGGATCAGACATGGTGGAGCGGGAGACAATTGCACTGGCCGGCAATGTTGGGGATGGACCGCCGTCAAAATTACCTTTCAGACGGGTTGGAGATTCGGAAGATAGCCACAGACCGACTGACAACAGCACCAATGATATCAACGCCAGGCAACCATCCCGTGAAGTCACCTCCTCTTGGGCTGTCGACTCTCCTGATCAGGCACATACCCTCGTCTGGAAGGACGTGGCGCTGGTGATTGACCGAGCAGCATTGATCTTGTCAACAGTTGCAACTTTAATCTCAACTGTCGTTACTGTTTCATATTTTATTTCGGTGTTTAATGAAGAGAATTCAACTTAAAATGCCCTCCTTGCGTCCGACGTCCGTTTCCGTCGGATTCCCTGACTGCTCATGTGAAATTGACATGAAAAGTAAATCTCAGATTGAAATTAAAGCGCCAGTCTGTTTTTGACATGAGCCACATTTTGTGTGAAGTTATTTGAGAATAGAAGAATCGACACAACTCAATTTAATGAAACTTAAATATAGCGTTCAGTCTTGTCTTTCCAATAGTGAGTTAAATGGAATGTACAATTTCATCTTCTACGAGTATGCTCACTCCTTTGTAAATCAATGTAGGCATATATGGTCTAAATTAGACAACTAAGCAGTGAAAGTTTAAGCTTATTACGTTGTTTAGTTAAAGATGGACTACAACGAGAACTCTCACATTAAATTGACTATCGAACCTTGTTTATGTTGTGTTCAGGTAACAATTTATTGTTGTGGTCATGTTTTTCTCTTTATAATTTTGTTGCAATTTGACCGAAAAAATTAGACCCCGCTTCTTCGATTTTTGAAATTTCCCGCCCTGCACTGTTCCCGACAAAGACCATTGAAAATCCACTATGAAATCCACGATATAGTACCAGCGGACTTGTAAACCAGCGAAAAGGGATGACGTATAACCCATGAGCACCCGAGAGTAAACAGAAGACGCCATGTTACTTCCGTGTATATTATACATGCGTTTTCATGCGTCAGCAGAGGCATGAAGTTTTATGAAGCTTTTTTTCGACGTTGTTGTGTAACAGTTATATAATGCCGACTTCATGTGTTGTTGGTGGATGCACTAGAAATAGTATTAAGAATCCAGAGACTCATTTTTTTCATGGGTGCTACGTCACACACGAAGTATGAATTATTCATGAGTTGAGGGCTTTTGGTGAAACTGGGCTTTTCTGGGTCGTAGAACGCCGATCAAATTGATTTTTTTTTGCATGAAGGAACAAGTTTTATTGAATAATAATAATATGTTCGTAATCATTACACATTTCTTGAACGAAAACAGCAACACAGCACTTATCATTATTCCGTTGTAGTCAATCTTTAACAAGATAATAGTAAAAATTCATTCATATTTTTGATATAATTTATGCTAAAATGAAATTTAGGAAAGAATATTGATTCCTACATTCAAACATTAAAACATGAAAGTACATTTTTTATCATTTCCCCACAAAGGTGAGCACCGGTTAGTTTTATAATATATTTATTGAAAACTCCAGGGTTGGAATAAACGTACATTACCAATACCTTCCCTTCAAACATTTCTGGCCGGATAAAACATTAGAAAGGTGATCAGCATACGGTATGTAACACCATGACATTACTTGTGTATAAATCGCCTTAAGGTAAAACCGAGGCAGACATAAGCTGTACAGTTCTCAATTGCTGTAACCATACATTGTATATTTTGATGAAATGTCTGCTTGCAGAAAATGATTGTATTCTGGTATTTTAGGCATAGAAGGCACTCTGAGTTCTGAAATACTATTATTCATGGTTTATCTTATTGACTATAGCTGAATTAAGGCAGCATTATAGTTAAAATGTTATTCATCTGTAATGTTTACATTGATTGTCTCATGATTGATGATATGCGGAGATTAGATAATTATATTATAAACTATTAGTCATGGTGGCAAAATTGCTTCTTTTATAAAAGTATCCTTACTGTCTTCGAATCAAGATAGACAATAACCAACCAACCTGTTAAATGTATTAACGAGAAAAAAAGCTTATTAACAAGAAAATAATGAAAATGCAGTGGGATCGAGGAATACCGATACTGCTCGTAAGCCCTGGGGACGAGGTAGCACTGGGAATGTTTTAAACTATCGCGCCAATCGGCGCCCCATATCCGGATGGGTACGGTATGTGCTTCGTGTTCAAATGACTCGCCAAGTTGGTATGCAGTCATATTTCATACGAATCAAAGAAATGATTACCGAATTTCATATGGAAGTTTCAGCTCCAAAGAAATTGTATCAAGCTGTAGCCATCCTTGTCTGATTCCCTGTACGCAAGTATGTTCATAGCGCTGATTTGCAAAAAGGGGCCAGCCTATTTTCCTCCTCTATGCACTGTTCAATAGAGGGTAGTGTTCTTTCAGAATTACATCGTAATCGTGATGTGGGACACACACAAAACGAAAGAGGGCGCTGTTGTGGTAAAATGGCCACTAGTCCAACAATCTCGATGGTCCTAACTGTTGTCACAATTTATCACAAATACAGATCTGACTGAGAACCACAAAACCACCTCGTTCTTGTCAAATGTTGAGGTCTCAAGGGACGGACAGCCGATGTGATTAAAATCCGCCCAATGACACTCGTGTCCAAATTTTAATCTCAATTCAATTCGACGTAAATTCATGTACAAAATTGGACGATATTAAATCAATGTTCATGACAAGGCAAGAACAGCAATTTGATCAGAAAATCAGGTACAAATCAATAATGGGAGCTTATTCAAAAGACGTGGGGCTTAATATGCATGGATGTGCCTGTTAGTTTTAGAGAATAAATTTAATCATGAATGGAAAATAACCTTAATAGCGAGATCGGCGGATGAAAGGAGTGGATCAGCGCTCACTGCCCCATTAACAATTTTATTCAAGGTTTAAACAAGGATGATGATGTGCGGTAGTTTTTGCTATTCTCTCCGTCCGGAAGTATTTAAGGATTATAAATATCTTGGTAAATACTGTCGATTTTATCAGTGTTGTTTACCAATTACAGTATTTAAAACAACGAAGTTTTTCTGTTTTGTTTTGCACTGGCGGCCGCTCATAGTTTGGCAACCGGTAACTATGGTTGTGACGTATAGGAAGTTAACTGGAAACTTGTTAACCGGTTCGCGTGCGTTATTGGCTCCATTGTAGTATTAACGGTTACCAGGGAAGAGTTTTTCACTTTGAAAAACCAACCAAGAAAATGACCAGACCACTGAAATCTCTTTTTCATGTAGGAAAAAATCCTCATACTTAATGATAAGAGCAGCAAGAGGTTAAAACATATGAAAGGGAATGGTATTTGGAAGGGAGTGCGCAACAGGTTGGAATCCAGAATTTCCGGTTTGCATATATTAAAATGACTTTATTTAATCATTCAAACGACTCTACCGCGATCGTACTGTTGTGGTATGTTTGTACAGTAAAGAGGATGTAAATGGAACGGGTGCGGCTATAAGCCAGGCACTTCGTGTATGACGTCACCAAGTGCAGGCTCATCACATGAGGCCCATTTACGAATTCTCAATTCGTCAAAAAATGACATCATTTTGTAATATTTACACTGGTTGTCACAGCTACAATTCAATTAGCTGACGCGCTAATTGTCGCGCCAAAATTAAACACAATCAAAATGGAGTGGATCCCCAGCTGTTTCCAAGAGAGGAAACACAAAGGAAACTATATTTTTGGCTGGGTCCTCAACTGGGCGCCGCGCAATACCAGATCAAACACAGTGACGTCAGACACGAAGTGCCTGGCTTATAGCCGCAGCCAAACAGAACCGCGTAAAGGCCAGAGTTTCACCGCTAGAGGGCTACGATAGGCACGAAGCGATTAGTGAGTGAACGATGGCGGTGAGATGGATGCTCTTCTTGTTGGCGTCTGCGACAATACTGAGAGGTAAGTTGTTTGATTTTATACAATTTTTTTCCCAATATCAATCTCATTACAAAGTCCACAGCATTTGATGTGTGTAGGTTCATAAATGCCCGAATAGGCTAAAGCCTGGTTCAACCCGAAATGTGTTTAGCTCTTGGGTTTTGATGTGAAATTTCGCTTCACAATTGCGTTCCTGTAGTGTCAAGGTTGAACCGGCATCGAGGCGGTTTAGTTTAAAGCAGTTCAGACGAAATAAATTCACATAAAAATTGATAGGTTTACCGACTTTACACTATGTCTGTTCTCGATAATTATTCGTTAATTTGGTAATCTGTATTGACGAAAATAAATCTTTACCACACTGCGGCCATCTTTGTCAGATGCCCTGTCCACATTATACGTTTTTAGTGATGATTTTCAGGACACAAAAGGGGCCAGACTATTTTCCTTCCAGCCTCGGTTTGGTCACATAGATCTGTATGGAGATAAAATAAGATGGCTGAGCCGTGATAAAAGTCTATAAAGTGGACAATATTTGAGAATATAATCCTCCTTTTGTGGACAGAATATTTTTGCTTAATGAGTCCCCAGCGTGCCTTGCTGAAGAAGTTACTTGAAGACTACAATTTCACCACGTTGCGACCAGTCTACAACGAATCAAATACTACAGTGGTGGAGTTTATGTTGGTACTCACTCAAGTCATAGAGCTGGTAATGTTCGTCACATTAATTTAATTGAATCTAAAAAATCTACTCAAAATTAAAATAAAAAAGATAAAACCTTACTTGGTTTGTCAGATGGTAATGGTACCAAACATTCAAACACGTTGTTCCGTCTGTCTTGGGTCCTTTTTGTAACTTTCTAAAAAACGTGAAATGTGTGTATAGTCTCTATAGTCACTTTTCCCTTCAATTACACGATGAAATAAGCTTAACCTTCCCATGTAGATTTCTTTATAGTATAGGTCTATACATGTACATATAGCTTGATTCTCATTAAGTATGCATGCATTTACAGACATTTTGACAAATGTTTATACTGCATTTTTAACTTACTTTTTCTCTTCTGGAGTGCGATGAATATTGGACTGTTTTGATTAATTTGTTCTATTCTTTAATTTTCATGAATTTTGATTAATTTTCATAGAACGAGAGACACCAAACTATTGAGATCGGCGCTTGGATTGCACAGGTAAGCCAGATATAAATTTTTGTAATTTCTTTTTGAAATATCAACAACTCATACAGAATAATTTCTCAGGATTTTTGTAGCATTACCATCTCAAAACCAAGTAGGATTTCAGATAATAATTCGTTTCTTATTAATTTTTAGTTTTTTGGTTAATAAATGGTTAGTTCTCCTTTAAATGCAGTTAATACATGTGTTATTATCGAAAAAGCAGATGTTTATGAGAATGACGCTATAAAAACTCGGTTAAAGGGAAAATATCATCACGACCAACAGGGCATGTAATCAGAGTGCTAGTTTTAGATTAACTCAGTGACTGAAAATAATACCCCACATGATAAGGTCATATTAGTATTGCTGCTGCATAAATGAGCCAGTAATTCTCAGTCATTGTGTTCATCTTAAACGAGGACACCGATTCCATGCCCTGTTGAAGGTCTGCTCTGCTCGTGACAATACCGTCCCTTTAAAATGCATTTACTTTATTACCCTACCTGCAGCAATGGACTGACGAGTTTATGAGATGGGATCCTCAAGAACACAATGAAATAGAACGGTTGTTTGTGCACAAATCCAAGATATGGCTGCCGGATATAACACTATATAAAAAGTAAGTTCTGAAATGTTGGGCCAATTTGGGGATATTTTAGGAATTGATTATATTTTGTGGAAAATGTTTCATTATTTAAAAACAATGGTTGGCCCAAACTTATTTCCAAACGTAATATAAAGTGCTACCGAGGAGTTGTTTTTACTGGCCGAGAACAAGTCGGCGGTTTATTCTATACCCCACTTTTTGTCCAAGAGAATGGAAATCCCCGGGATTTGCACGTTTAATGCAATTTTGATGAACACTCGCCAAAGTTCACTGGTCACCATCAACACAAAAGATAAACCAATAAGGAGTTGTAACGCTTTTTGTTGGTATTTGTGTTTTCCTTTTATGGATTGCAATCATTTATAATGAAAATTTGCGGTATTTCAAGTAACTTTTCTTTTTCTTGTCTTCCCGTTCTTTCAGTGTCGATAGGAATTTTGAAAGCTACAAAGATATTTCAATCGAAGTTAGGAGCAACGGCCGAATGAGATTTGCAACACCGGCCATTCTGAAAAGCTCTTGTCGGATCGACGTGCGTCTTTTCCCCTTCGACGCACAGCTCTGCCAGTTGAAGTTTTCATCATGGGCGTACTCTGGAGCCGAGTTGGATCTCAGGGATTTACGTGAAATCTCCAGTAAAGATTTGTACACAGATGTTGGTGTCTGGGAGCTTGTTAACATCACGGTACTTCGAAGCAAGACTGTCTACATGGGGATACCATACCCGGAATTGACTTACTCCATCGAACTGAGAAGACAACCCCTGTTCCACACTATCCAGATAATCATCCCGTGTGTGCTGCTATCACTTCTCAATCTCATGGTGTTTGTCTTACCCCCTGAGTCAGGGGAGAAGATATCACTGGGTATGGCTAACCTACTGTCGTTGGTTCTGTTCCAGCAGCTGATCAATAACTCAGTTCCACCGATTTCAGATAAAGCACCTATCATTGGTAAGCCTTTTTATGATAACGTTTTATAAACAACTAAAAACCACATTCTCGTTGTAAGTGCCTCTGTTATAATCCTTAGTAGTAAGTCCATAAGTAATTATGAATCGACAGTTCTGACTTGGTGTTTGAATATAACATTATGCACACATTCACTAAATTAATTTGAATTTGGGACTACAATTTCGTCTTTACCGCAGGGTAAATCCAGACGGGGTCGTGGCAATTCAACTCGTGGGCCTTTATCGCCATGCATGTAAATCTACTATATATTTGTGTGGTACCCTTTGCTTTTTTAAAGCAGAATCCGTCTTTCTGTTTGCAACGTGCACCAAGCATCCGCTCCGTAAATGCTCCACAGTTGAATCTGACGATACAAAATAGAGCATGCCTTTTTAAGTAGAGCTCGCACCACATCTGTTTGGGTATGCAGGGTACCAGACTCTATTGAAATAATTTTATTACCAAAATGTTCTTTGTACTGCAGGGTACTTCTTTACTCCTATGGTTGTCCTTTCGTGTAGCTCAGTCATTTGCACCGTGGTCGTACTCAACCTGTTTTATCGCGACGATCGGCGCCCCATACCCAGCTGGGTCAAGTACGTTGTGGTCAAACTACTCGCCAGGTTGGTTGGTTACCAATCCTGGAAAGAAACCACCCAAATAACTGGGAAATCCGGACAAGATCCGGATAGGTTTCAATGTCCAGGATCAGACACGGTGGAGCCGGAGACAATTGCGATGACCAGCAATGTTGGGGAGGGATCGCCGTCGAAATATCATTTCAGTTGGCGGGTGGGAGATTTGGAGGATAGCCACAGACCGGCCGACCGCAGGAACAATGATATCAACGCCAGCCAGCCATCCCGTGATGTCACCTACTCTGGGGCCGTTGAGTCTCCTGATCGGGAAGATACTCTCGTCTGGAAGGACGTGGCGCTGGTGATTGACCGAGCAGCATTGATCTTGTCAACAGTTGCAACATTAATCTCTATTGTCGTTACTGTCTCATATTTTATTTCTGTGTTTAATGAAGATAATTCAACTTAAAAGGCCCTTCCTGAGCATGAGTCCGACGTCCGTTTCCGTCGGATTCGATCCCTGACTGCTCATGTAACATTGACATGAAAATAAAAATCTTAGATTGAAATTAAGGCGCCAGTCTCATTTTGTGTGATGTACGTGGGTAGTTTCCGTAAAACCTTTTAGAAACTGCATGGAACGGTCAATTCCAACATAGGATTTAATTATTGGGATATGCATGCTTAGCATATACATTTTATTTTCAATCCAGAATGATTTCAACAGTCTTTTTGTTGCATATTTATCATGTAAAAAGTTAATTGAGAATAGAAGAATCGATTCATTTGGCAGGCACAACTCAATTTTACTTATGAAACTTTAAAATATCGTTCAGTCTTGCCTTTTTCCAATAGTGAGTTAAAGGGAAAGTACAAGATTGGTAATGTTGGCAGAAGTGCTTCTATGAGTATGCTTACTCTCTTTGAATCAAGAAGATGTACATTAAAGGGAAGGTATAACATTGGTTATGTTGGTATTAAAACGACTTCTACGAGTATGCTTACTATTTTGTAATCAATGTACGCATCTAGGGCATTAATTAGACAACCAACCAGTGGGGGTTTCAGCTCATTACGTTGTATAGTTAACAAGATAACAGTGAAAATGTATGCACATTTTTGTATTCGTACCAACTTGTAATTTAGGGAAGAATATTGATTCATAAATTCAATCATAAAAAATGAAACAGTTTTCATCGTTTTCACACAAACGTGAGCACCTAATTGCGATGAAACTTTCACAGGTTAGTTTATGATATATTTCTTGAAAACAAGAGGGTTAAAATGAACGTACATTACCAAATATCTTCCCTTCTGGCCTGATAAAACATTAGAAAGGTGATCAGCATACGGTATGTGACACCATGACATTACTTGTGTATAAATCGCCTGAAGGTCAACTGCCGGCAGACATAGAGTGTACAATTGTCAATGGCAACCATACATTGTAGATTTTGAGGAAATGCCTGCTTGCAGAAAATGATTGTACTCTGGCATTTTTAGGTATAGAAGGCACAACATCTGACGTCTGAATTTATTATTCATAAATGCCCAAGAAAATTTGGACAAACAGATTGGACAAAACGTTAAACATAGGGGTGTATTAACAGATGATAAAGACATATGGCTTATCAAAATCGGAGCATTATATTGTCAATGTATAATGTTATCTGGAGAATGAAAATAAATGTAATATTGTATTGAATTGAATTGAAAGAGTACAACATTTAAACCTCGTCCCCAGGGCTTTCGATCAGTTTCAGTAAACCTCGTACCCACTGTTCTCTCGCCCTGTAACGGGATGATTTCAATATCCAAAATTAGGTGATAGTGTGATACCATTACACTGTTCTGCAGTGGGGAGGTGGGTACTAGACCATCCAATTGATTTCATTATAATTTCGGTAAAGTCACTCATCCAAACAATTTGTTTCCTCAAAATAATATTCAAACTGTTTTGGGGTATTTTGTTAAGTAATCAATCAGAAAACACTTTTTACCAATAATAATCAATAATAACTTGCTTTATAGAGCGCCAAATTGCCAAAGGATACAAGGCGCTTTTATATTATTATCACTCAGGTCATTGGGCCAATATCAATCCTTAAACTTTCTTAGCTCCCTGGGGAGTATACAGCCCCTAGCTACCGTAGCGCATCGGAAGCTTTTTCAACCACAATATCAACCTCTACCCTCACAGGTACCCATTTATACTCCTGGGTGAAGAGGAGCACTGTACAGTGAAGTGTCTTGCTCAAGGACACAAGTACCATGGTCGCAGCCAGGATTCGAACCCACAATCCGAACCCACAATCTGACGACTCAGCCATCAGAACACAAGTCTGATGCGCCAGACCGCTCGGCCATTGGGTGATAGTGTGATGGCACGCGAACGGGGACTAGTAGTGTGAACAAGGCTGAGAACGACGCGTATGACCCTTCTACTCAATCTCATACTTACTCGTAGTCATTTTCATCATGTTCATTTTGCTCATCTAGTTGCTCTTCTATCATCATGTTATTTGTTTTTAATCATTTTTGCTGTGTATTTTGTGTTGTTATGTCATTTGTCTCTGGTATTTGTAGCTGTTAGGTTGTATTAGTTTTGTCGAGGTCGAATAAATAATAATAATAATAATAATAATAATGTGTGGATTTATATAGCGCACGTATCCACCAACTAAGTGGTGCTCAAGGCGCATTATATTATTATCCCTGCTCATAAGGCTCATAAATCATCCCTGAAACCATCTCAGCTCCCTGGGGAGTATACAGCTCAATTGCTGCCATTTCTAGCGCATATAGAGCAAACCAACTCTGCCTTCACAGGTACCCATTTAACCCCTGGGTGGAGAGAAGCAATTATGATTAAGTGTCTTGCTCAAGGACACAAGTGTCACGGCCGTGATTCGAACCCACATTATGTTGCTAACACCAGAACTTGAATCCGGTAAGCTAGACCGCTCGGCCACGACACCCCACAGTGGGATCGAGGAATACCAACACTGCTCGTAATCCCTGGGGACGAGGTTGCACTAGGGCCGTTTTAAACTTGAATTTCCGCGACAATCGGCACCCCATACCCGGATTGGTGTGCACCTCTGACCTCATATTCAAATGACTCGCGAAGTTGGTATGCCACTGGCTTCTAAGGACTGCAGGGAACCCCGAAAAATCCCTTGGACGATTCGGCAACAATGAGAGCATGGACAATAATGAGTCTGATGCTACGAACGTGACTGAAAATGCTTAGGGGTATACCGGTACTCGTTTGAGGTAGGCAATTTTGGAGAGAACCACTTGATTCATACAAGGACCGCGGCCCTCGACATCACACAGAGCCGAATCAGTTCATCGGTTACTCGGTCTACTGGACCGTCGACTCCCCCGCAAGCAGAGCAAGGTGACACGCTGAAGGTGAGATACAATCTACATAGGAACGGTACCAGACTATCCGTGATTTGTCAAATGCCCTGGTGTGGCGGGCTGCTGCCAGCGCCACTGATCTGCCATTGATAGCTTAATATGAAGCCAATTGGATGCCATGTTGCTACTCTCCTAAACCATCCATTCCAATGCTTACATCAGGGACAATTAACATCTCTGGTGTATGTACATTCCTTTTGCATTACTTGTCTGTTCCCTTTGTGTTCCTTTTGGGATATTTTTGTATGGGAGTAGTAACATGGCACCGTGGTGACTCCACAATTACAATTCAACTAGTATGCTAGTTTTGAATAACCATCATACACCTTGCCTCGCATTGTTGACATTACATACATACAACAATACACATTAGCGTGCTTTGCATTCCGCTTGCAGTGATTGGCAACCGCTGTTTCATAAACTATGAGCATGCGCGGCTATAATTTGATAGAAGTGCACGTTACGAAATCGGCAACCATTGTGGCGAAACAAAGTATTAAGTGTCTTGAAGGGGCCTACAATCAATGCCTGGCAATAGCCTGAATCTACTGGTAACTTTGAATCAAGTCAAATGGTTTGTACCACGCGCAACTGTGCATTATGATGTGACCTGTGACGTCACTGATTGGATAGAAGGTCATGCGCTTACATTGAAGCCACTAGATGCCATGATGGTGCTCACATGAACCACGCATTGTCATGGGCATTCCTTTGTATGTGCATTCCTAAGTTTGTGCATTCTCCTTTCCTTTTGTATTGTGGAGTACCAAAATGGTCCTATAAATAATAATTGTTACAAATTTGATTGCATTTTTGTCTATTTTTATGTTTCTTGAATCATAATTTTGTATTAAAGTGCTATGGATGTTTATTTTTTTATTCTGTCTTCGTTTCTAAAATGAGTCCAGTTGTATATAATATTGGACGATTGAAGTATATATCATCGGATCAACCTATTCCCCAATGCTTTCCATCCCAAAATGGTTCCTTTCTAATAAACAAACCTTTCAACAAAATGGCGATCAACAGGGCATGGAATCGGAGTGCTAGTTTTAGATTAACTCGGTGACTGAAAATAATACACCACATGAAAATGTCATGTTACTGTTGCTGCTGCATAAATGAGTCAGTAAATTTCAGTCACTGTGTTCCTCCTAAACAAGGACACCGATTCCATGCCCTGTCTGCTCTGATCGTGACGATACTGTCCGTTTAATAATATCAGCAAGCTGTTTATAAACTAAATAAGGAATGGCTTGATATTTTGGCAGGAGATGATTCAGATGCTGGCAGAAACATTTCTGGTTCATTCAAGCGACGGGAAAATTTGATAGCTGGAAAGTTTCGAAATGACCGATTAAGTGAAAGTGAACTGACGTTTTTGTCACTTTTGTACATCAAATTGCAAGGTTTTGTGTGTTAACTATACACGAGGCATTCTAAAGGTTATTTGTGTAATAATAGTCAATACCATCATTATGCGCTTCCTGCACATTATAGCCCACGAGGTGTGAACAAGCACTTAGGCTCTGAGGTCGGTGTACTTCGCGATATTAAATTTAATGTATTTACTGTAAAGGGCACATGAAATGCCATGTTATAGTGTTCTGAATTCACTTAAAGTAAAAACCATGGAAGCAACAGTCGACACCACAGGTGTTTTTCAACACCCTCTCCCCTCCCCCTCCTCCTCCCCACCCCTCCCCTCCCCCACCGTCACCCCACCCCACCCCACCCCACCTGACACAGTTTTCCTCATAGTTACTCCACGAGGAATTTATGACATTTTGCACATACAGCGGTAATATATATAACCTGTGTTTTCGCTATTTTAACGGCAGCTTTCGCTGTTTTACCAGACATTTAATTTGTCATCAGAACATTGCTATTTTTAATTTGTCATCAGAACATTGCTATTTAATTTGTCATCAGAACATTGCTATTTAATTTGTCGTCAGAACATTGCTATTTAATTTGTCATCAGAACATTGCTATTTAATTTGTCATCAGAACATTGCTATTTAATTTGTCATTAGAACATTGCTATTTAATTTGTCATCAGAACATTGCTATTTAATTTGTCGTCAGAACATTGCTATTTAATTTGTCATCAGAACATTGCTATTTAATTTGTCATCAGAACATTGCTATTTAATTTGTCATCAGAACATTGCTATTTAATTTGTCATCACAACATTGCTAATTTATTTGTCATCAGAACATTGCTATTTTATTTGTCATCAGAACATTGCTATTTAATTTGTCATCAGAACATTGCTATTTAATTTGTCATCAGAACATTGCTATTTAATTTGTCATCAGAACATTGCTATTTAATTTGTCATCAGAACATTGCTATTTAATTTGTCGTCAGAACATTGCTATTTAATTTGTCATCAGAACATTGCTATTTAATTTGTCATCAGAACATTGCTATTTAATTTGTCATCAGAACATTGCTATTTAATTTGTCATCACAACATTGCTAATTTATTTGTCATCAGAACATTGCTATTTTATTTGTCATCAGAACATTGCTATTTAATTTGTCATCAGAACATTGCTATTTAATTTGTCATCAGAACATTGCTATTTAATTTGTCATCAGAACATTGCTATTTTATTTGTCATCACAACATTGCTAATTTATTTGTCATCAGAACATTTCTATTTTATTTGTCATCAGAACATTGCTATTTAATTTGTCATCAGAACATTGCTATTTTATTTGTCATCACAACATTGCTAATGTATTTGTCATCAGAACATTGCTATTTTATTTGTCATCAGAACATTGCTATTTAATTTGTCATCAGAACATTGCTATTTAATTTGTCATCAGAACATTGCTATTTAATTTGTCATCAGAACATTGCTATTTTACTCTAACAAGTCAATACAAACGCTGTAAAATGACACATTTCTGAAAATAATCGTCAGAAACATGGTTTTACAATAAAATATATGTACCGAAATTAATTCATGGTGGATCCCTTTTTAAAATTAATTTTGACACTTGTTTACTGTCAAACCGAGCTTCTGAAAACCATTTAGTGAAATGTATTATTTTACAGTATCTGTTTTCTTCTGTAAAAGGAGATTATCAATGTTCTAATGAAAATTAAAGTTTCCAAAAAATTGCCGGTAAAACACGAGCGATGCATCTTTAAAATGCATTTCCCGTGACTGCTTAATAATTTAAAGTATTGAACCCATAGTAACTGATGCTCAAGTAAATTGTATGCATATTAGGTCTATAACGATAACACTCGGTCATTATGAAACGCCCTGTTCTTGCGTAAATCATGAAATATTTACACAATCATTTCAAATATAGCTCTTCCTGCCTATAATGAAGGGCGTGTACATAATTATTTGGTAAATACCCGATGAGAGAATTAATGATTTATAAATCCTTAAAGCTTGGTTGGAGAAATTATTGCGTCTGACCTGCTGTGTTTTTGGAGAGAAGGTGAATTGTGTTTTCAATTTGTTTTAAAATCGTGGCCGTGATCCATTTATAATGAATGAAAGACAACATATAAATGCATTTTAACTATTTCCTAAAAAATGGGAAACCTTTGAGACGCTAGATGGCGGCAGACTTAAAGGGATAATATCGTCACGATCAACAGGGCATGGAATCGGAGTGCTAGTTTAAGATAACTCAGTGACTGAAAATAATACCCCACATGATAAGGTCATAATTACCATTGCTGCTTGCATAGATGAGTCAGTAATTTTCAGTCACTGTTTTCATCTTAAACAAGGACACCGATTCAATGCCCTGTTGAAAGTCTGCTTTGATCGTGAAAGACATAATGAAATGAGCCAGACCTTATGTTTCCTGTTCTGTAATTCAAAATGGACGCATAAATGTGGCATACATTTTACCAATGATGTAAAAATATTCTAGGGCTCGAATAATCTCCTTGTCGTTTATATATATAAATAAAATTATAAATGCAATGCATGAACTTCACTTTTATTATTCGATAACTAAGAATCGATAAAAGACCTGAGTAGATTAAAATGCACGTAGCTCTATAATTAAATATTCAGAATGTGAACATACTTGTAAATTAAATATAACCATCATTTCTTTTTCGATGAATGAATTTCTACACACTGCAATTTAATCTAGCGTCACGGTGTAGACAATTATTGCAACACAATTATACACACACACCTTACAAATTTCTCGAAAAACGGGTCGTCAGTAAACAGCTAAATAAATAGGGAGACATCTAAAAACGGTTCCTGATAAATGTTAACAATATTGTTAAATGCTTACATCTACACACCGTTATTGAATTATCTTTTAACAATGGTATAAAAACTATACTGAAGTGATTTGACAAAATAAATTACATATTTTTTAAGCAAAACATTAAAACATAAAAATATATAGTCACGGAATTTAAAAACGCATCATCCCAATATTTCACATTTTTTTCAACAGCAGATATTTATGATATTTTAATCAATACTTTCTCAGTCAAGCATGAGCGCAAATTTTCACATCATACTGACACAATAAAAGTGCTATGTACAATTATGGCTTCAATTTATCACTGCATATAAGTTATACATATTTATTGAGAAATATAAGTTGATGCGTTTTTAAATTCCGTGAGTGTATATATAAATGGTAAAAATAGTTAAAATAAAAATTGAGGAGATCGACAAAATGGTTTACACATTATTTAAATATCACATGATCAGACTTTCAACGGGGCATGGAATCGGTGTCCTAGTTTAAGATGAACACAGTGACTGGAAAATTACTGGCTCATTTATGCAGCAGCATCGGGAGTATGACCTTATCATGTGGGGTATTATTTTCAGTCACTGAGTTAAACTAAATCTAGTACTCTGATTCCGTGCTCTGTTGATCGTGACGATGCCGTCCCTATAAGATGTATTCAGGCTGTGAGTTTCAGTTTTTCACCAGTAATGTTTTTATATGTACACTAACTCGTAATAAACTACATGTTCTCAGGGTCTACCTCGTTCACACTATTAGTCCCCGTTGGTAAAAATCGTTTTCTGCACTGCTGATTGGTTACTTAACAAAATACCCCCAAAACAGTTTGAATATTATTTTGAGGAAACAAAATACTTTTTTTATACTCGCATATATGATTTTATTAAAACAAATATTTGAATTCGTGACTTTACCAAAATTATGATGAAATCAATTGGATGGTCTAGTACCCGCCTCCCCAATACAGAACAGTCTAATGGTATCACCTATCACCTAATTTTGGATATTGAAATCATCCAATTACAGGGCGAGAGAACAGTGGGTACGAGGTTTACTGAAACTGATTGATATTTTGTTGTACTCTTTCAGTTCAATTCAATATTACATTTATTTCCATTCTCTAGGTATATTAATGAAATGTACAATACAGAGTATATAAGAATAATGTAACAGAAAAAACAAAATACTGAGATCCTAAGCAAACACTTGTCAATGTCTTTAAACATTGGCTTTACTAGATTGGTGCCTAGTTTTAATTGGCTACTTTCCCCCGCTTTTTTGGTTATCTCCCCATGATTCTTTGCTTATCCTTTTCCCTATAAATGGATGTGTTTTTATGTTTGTACTTTGTCTATGCCTATATAAAGGTAAAGCAATGAATATACATGAGTGAGAACAAAAGTCATATGAGCAGAAAATGTATCAGAATGGAGGCAAAATCACATTAAGTAGGAGCTTACTCGACCACAAGTCTGCACTTTTTGGAAGGAAATTAAATCACTTTCAAATGAGTTATGTCGCACCATAATTGCCTTAAGTACTGTGAAACTGCTGGTCATATTACCATCGTTCTAGTATAGGATAACAAGAGAAAAACACAAATTTTAGAACAAAATTACGGGATACACGAAAAATACATCTATAAAATTAGGCTTTTTAGTTTTCCGAGGGGCTGAGTGACATGGTCTCAAAGGGCCTATTGACATAAATTATTTCGATATAATCATTAAATATTTCACTTATGATTTTCGCCATTCTATCGGTAATTTCCGACTATTTTGTTTTAATATAAATTATTACTATCACTAAGGACAAAAGAATAATTTGAACTGATTTATTTTACTAGAAAATATTATGCACACCTGTGTTTCAAGAGTAAATCCATTAGTCATTATCATTACTAATAATTTACTAATTTTCATTAATAAATCTGTGAAGTCACTACGGAATCATATGCAACATCATGGTTGATTTTTGCATAAAAATATGGTTGAATACATATACTCTTAAAACTAAAGTGTTGAATCAACTTTTTTAATAAGATTTCGGTAAGTGACAACACTTTATAAAGTTAAACTCAAAGAAAATGTTTAATTAACACGGAGTAAGTACCCTGCAAAAAATGAGGTGTTAAAATAACACTAGTGGTGTAAATTTTATTCTTCCATGGTGTTTATATTGTGCGAGTTGCCTAATATAAACACCAATGAGTCCGGCATTCTCCTGAGGACGATCAGAGCATACTGATCGAAACGTCGAGTTGTACCACCAGTTCTTTTCAGAACTAATTACTACTCAATTGAGATTCCACATGGTGTCACCGCAATTAGTCTTACTTATCATCCTCACCATGCAAAGCTACAAGTTTTACCTACCAATGGTGTAGTTTTTAACACCACAGTTTTTGCAGTGTAAAGTCTAACTTTATCAATGGTAATTCAACACTTTTAAAAGTTAAATCTAACTTTATAAAGAGTTGTCACTGAACGAACTCTTTAAAATGTTGATTCAACACTTTAGTTTTAAGAGTGTATTTATGTCAGATTATAAATATAAATTAGGAAAAAGTCTCCGGTTTCTGGTCTCCGCGCGCGTCGCCATTTTTAGTTTTTTTTTATCGCTATGAAACGATGTCCAATTGCAACCAAAATTGCTGGGTCGATTGGAATTCTGCCGTGCTGTGTTTTAAATGACTTTTTCACATAGGGGTATGAACGTTTGCCCGATTTGTGAGGCCTCTCTTAGCCACCATACTTTGTGTATGGGAAATTTGGTCTGGTTCCAATAACCGCGTATACATGTATCACGTATTTCACTGGTTGGTAAAAAAAAACATGATTTAACCTCTCGACCACCGGGCTAGCTCGGTGGTCGAGAGGTTAAGACGTCTGCACTAGTAAGCAGGAGGTCGTGGGTTCGAATCCCGCCCGAGTCGCCTGTGTAGTTTTTTCACAGACACTCGGAAAGCACTGAGTATACAGTGCTATACACACGTCGGTGTAGGGCAAAATTAAATTATTTATTTTATGATTTAAAAAGAAGAAAAAATGATCGCAGCGATGTTGAAGCTGACATATGACCAGAAACGGGAAGCTTTTTTGGCATGAGCAGAATACGCTACATTTCCATGGCAAAAAGAATCACAGTCACCATAATTGCAACTGCTGTAATGAGTACAGACAAAACCATTGTGGCTCGATCAATAACCATCGCCACGTCTTTCCACACCATATGCTCCGAGGGAGCTGTTAGTCTCTTCTCGTTCTTCTTAGCCTCATTCGCAGCCAATGTCCCGTTTGTCTTGATCTCCACGGCTGGGTCACTACCGTTGGAGTACACCTCTTGCATAATGGTCTGGCATTTGTTCTGACCGTTGCCGCCTGTGTTGTCGGTTTTACGGCTAACGGTACCGAAGGCTCCATCGCTGCTTACGGACCGGGACGAATCAGTGAAGCTGCAGCTTGCAGTCAGCACCCCCGAGTCGCTCTCCGTGAACCGTTTATTCGCATCCTCACCATCCAAACGGAAGGCCGGATTACACGTTCCGGTGACGTCCGATTGGGGATGACCCCTGACCTGGTAGAAGAAGACCACGGCGAGTTTCAAAACGACCGCGCGCAACCAGCGAGGCACGGGATGGCGGTTGTCATGGTAAAACAGATTGAGTACGAGAACTGTACATACAATTGACGAGCATCCAATGGCGATCATAGGAGTAAAATAAAAACCTGTAAAATAAAAAACTCACATTTCAGAATTTGATAGATTTTATTGGAATATAAATATTTGGTGGCGATTCTTGAGATTAACTTGAGATTAGCCTGAGAGATTACACGGTAGGCTGATTTATATCGAATTAACCAGTCACTGAAATTAATTTGGAAAGGATGCCAAGCTGGAAATGAGGCCAAGTTTGAAAGGAGGCTAAGCTAAGTGTCCTCGCCATTATTATGTTGTTCTTCCTTTAAAGAGAAGGTAATACATTGGTAATGTTGACACAACTCCTTTTACGAATATGATTACTTTCAATGAATCAAGATATACATTACAGCATTGATACAGCATTGGTATAGCATTGGTAAGGTTGGCAAAACTGCTTCTCTCCACCCAGGAGTATAAATGGGGACCTGTAGGGCAGCGATGAGCATCACACTGGGCTGATACCAACCAGCGCAACAAAATTAGCCATTATTATTATTATTCGTAGTAGTAGTAGTAGTATTAATCTATAACTTACCAATTATGGGAGACTTGTCAGACGTTGGCGGCAAAGCTTCACTGATCAACTGCTGGAACAAGACAAGGGCGAGCAGATTGGTCATACCGAGTTGTACCTTCTCCCCAGACTCCGGGGGAAGGGCAAACACCATCAGGTTCAGAATGGACAGCAGGACGCAGGGGAGCAGGATATTCAAGACATGGAACAGCGGTCGTCTCTTCAGGTGTAGGGAGTACCTGAGCTCTGGGTAGGGAGCCGGGCAGCAACTGTACCAAGTCTCTTCTCGTACCACGTCCACATTCAACAGTTCCCATACACCGTTGTCAGCGAACTGGTTCTGAACCGCACTGGCTCCGGTTTGCTGGACCAGGTTGACCTCCGAGCCGTCGAAGGCCCAGGATGAAAACTTGAAATCACAGATCTGGGTGTCAAAGGGAAATCGCCGGGCATCGATGCGGCAGGTACACTTGAGGATGACCGGAGACGCCCAGTTAACCTGACCGTTATAGCTGGCTCTAGCAGAGATGTCCTTGTAACTCTCGAAATCTCTATCCACGCTGTAAAAGTAAAACAATAAGGTGTCAATAGGTTCATAGAACAATAATAACGAAACATACTGACATGAGAAAGTGACGTCACGACTATCTATAAGAATCTTTAATCTGTAAGAATTTACTAATATGCGTATCTGTTGCATGATTATATAGCAACAGTGTTTTTAACCAGTTCGCGTCGGAGGCCGTGTATACACGCAATTTTTGTTTGCACCGTGGATCGGAGAGCGTCTAAACACGCCAAAGGAAACTCCGGAATATTGGTATGCATGCTCGGTTGAGCCACATGTGTACGGTAACATGCTCGGAAGACGTGGCCATCCGCTGTGGAAGCTTCCATTCACGGTGTGTGTGGGAAAAATAAACCCGCACAGGGGCCCAGAAAAACTGTTTTATTCCCGACGCGAACAGGTTTTAAGCCAAACAAAGTCTCCAGTGTCTGGTCTCCGCGCGCGTCGCCTCAGACCTGCGTGTCAGCATTTTAAATTTTCTTTTTTTTGCTGTGAAACGATGTCCAATTGCAGCCAAAATTGCTGGATCGATTGGAATTCTGCCGTGCTGTGACGACTTGTTCACATAGGGGTATGAACGTTTGCCCGATTTGTGAGGCCTCTCTTAGCCACCATACTTTGTATAACGGGAAATTTGGTCACCGTGTATACAACGTATCATGTATTTCTTTGTTGGCCAAAAAAATAAATAAAAATAAAAAAATAAAAAATAAACGACCGATGACCTAAACTGGAGACATTTTTGGCCCCAGCGTGGGAAATTTAAATAGGCCTATGTAACGTAACACTGACTTGACTCGGTGTACAAGAAAATATTCAGAAGGAACTCGCAAAAGGCCAATTTGTTGAATAATTCCAACGCAATAATTCAAGCAAATGAAAACACATGAAATAATAGACACGTTTTTTGGTGCATTCGTGAACATTACAAGAACAACATTGTGTTAAAGAGGCAATATTGTCCAGTATTGTCAGTATTGTTCAGACCTTCAACAGTGTCCTTCATCGGTGTCCTAGTTTAAGAAGAACACAGTAACTGAAAATTGACTCATTTATGTAGCAGCAGCGGTAATTATGACCTTATCATTGTTGCAGGTAGGGTAATAAAGTAAATGCATTTTAAAGGGACGGTATTGTCAAGATCAGAGCAGACTTTCAACAGGGCATGGAATCAGTGTCCAAGTTTAAGATGAACACTGAACATTACCTTATCATGTTGGTATTATTTTCAGTCACTGAGTTATTTTAAAACTAGCACTCCGATTCCATGCCCTGTTGATCGTGACGATACTGTCCCTTTAATATCCCCGTTCTCCACTAAAATGGAAATTACAAATAAGATACACTGGTTACGGTTCTAATAACGTACTTTTTATACAGGGTGGTATCCGGCAGCCATATATTGGATTTATGTATGTAGAGGCTAGTCACACCATCGTGTTCGGCTGGATCCCAGGTCAAAAACTCGTCATTCCACGTCTGATATGAAAATAAAAATACAATCAGAATGTATTTAGAATTTAAAGCCACACTTGAACGGAAAGTTCTAAAAAATAAAAATAAAAATAAAAAAAAATAAAAAGGGAAGAAGAGTTTTGAACGTTGTTTGTTATATATAAGGTATTATGTCATTGTTGAGTATGATGTTATTAAGATCATGGTTTTTTCGAAATTTGGATTGAAAAAATTGGGCCCATTCTTCGGTTTTTGAAAACCTTTCTCCGCTCCCGCCATTGGCGGTGCACTTCCATGGCACCCTACGAAATCAACACTGAAGCACCAGCTGCCAAGATCAGAAAACCAGTTTAAAACTCCCAGATGCTTGACTCCATGTGACGTCATCAGAGTCATGTAGTGGCCATCTTTTTCCATTGTGTTTACGGCTCACAGGCAACTCGCCTTCGTGGGAGGGCACCCAATGAATAATGTATGAAACTGACGACACGGCTTGCAAAACACGCTGTGAGGGAGACGCGGAATGCTGGTTTTAATGGGTTTTTTTTTACATTAAGGAATCATATTTATTGAACGTTAGGTAAGACTTGTAGCTTTGCATGGTGAGGAGGATAAGTAAGACTAATTGCGGTGACACCATGTGAAATTCTCAATTGAGTAGTAATTAGTTCTGAAAAGAACTGGAGGTACAACTCGACGTTTCAATCAGTGTGCTCTGATCGTCCTCAGGAGAATGAACGTTAACTTAAATACAGTCATCATTAAGCATATATTGAATGAATTTTAATAGAAAGAGGTATCCCCGTCTTTTACTGACAATTTCTGATTTGTTTTGCTTTCATTAAAACATTTCATTGATAATTTCATTTTAGAAAGGAAAACAAAATCTTTGAAATGACTTGCAAAAAAAAAACTGTCAGAAGCTTGGTTTTACATTTTAAAAAGTGTCAAAATTAATTTATGACGTCACCATAAATTCAGTTCGGTACATATTTACTGTAAAACCGTATTTCTTACGATTATTTTCAGAAATGTGTCATTTTACAGTATTTGTTTTCACTTTCTCAAGTAAAATAGCAATGTTTTGGTGAAAAATCAAATTTCCGGAAATTGCCGTTAAAACAACACTTTGATGAGCGATATTTTCATGAGCGATATTTTCATTTTCGATATTTCATATTTCAGCTGTATAGATAATAGCCGTTATTCTGTTATAATTTCTTCCCATGCAACAGTAAATGACGTCATTGCTGAAAATACTTTGGACGTATCGAAAGAATGGACCCCAGGTTGGCAGTAGAGGGCAGGCTTAAGAATAATGTTAGCAAAATCACAGAAGAACCGGGATTACTGCAAATCAAACCGTTTGGAGGAAGGAACATGGCTCGCCTTTGCATGGACAAGAACAGCGTGGCCAAACGTAACGGATGTGAAGCCAACACTAAATCCCTCATCACAGGAGTGGACCGCTGATGTAAAAGGTTAGCAAATCATCTGTTGCACCTTTTCACGCAGCACATAGTTATGGTGGAGCACCCCCGCCACCCGCCCCCTCTGAAAAGCTGTTCCCCCCGGTTCTCATTCTCCCCCTGCAAAACACAATGACCTTCATTGTGGAGTGTCGTGGCCGAGCGGTCTAGCTTACCGGACTCAAGTTCTGGGGTTAGCAGCAGAATATGGGTTCGAATCCCGGCCGTGACACTTGTGTCCTTGAGCAAGGCACTTAACCATAATTGCTTCTCTCCACCCAGGGGTTAAATGGGTACCTGTGAGGGCAGAGTTGGTTGATTAGCCCTATATGCGCTGTAATGGCAGCAATTGAGCTGTATACTCCCCAGGGAGCTGAAATGGTTTCAGGAATGATTTATGAGCCTTATGAGCGTGGGTAATAATATAATGCGCCTCAGAGCACCACTCAGTTGGTGGATACGTGCGCTATATAAGTCCACACATTATTATTATTATTATTATTATTGCAGTACTGTCCAAGTGCCCCCCTTCAGTCAAAACCCAGCGATCCCCTGGGTGCCCCCTGCTGAACAATCCTAGTTGTGCCGCTGTTTCATCGAAATTGGGTAATTGAATAAAATTATACAAATAAGGTAAGCGAATAAAATAGTAACCTAAGATTAGATAAAAGAAAAAATGTTAATATTAGGTAATCGAATAAAATGATATTTGGTAATCGAATAAAATGATATTTGGTAATGGAATAAAATGATATTTGATAATGGAATACAATTATAATAAAAGGTAGGTTAATTATTGATTAAAATGATATTATGTAATCGAGTAAAATTATAATATAATAGGTAATAAAATAACATTTAAAAATTGTGTAATCGAATAAAAATGATACAAGATAATCGAATAAATAGGTAATCGAATAATTAGGTCATCGAATAGTCAACATACCTGACTTAGCCAACCACTGATCTGTATCGTCTGATGCTTTTCATTCTAGTCAAAGGTCAACAAACAGAAACGATATTTTTATCTAGAAATAAGTATTAAAGCTATCATCAGTAATAAACAAATTGTTTATAATATTCATGTTTGTTTATTGGTTGATGGTAACACAGTTTGATCCAGGCAGTGCAGGATCTTCATAATTTTTTTAAATCAATTTAAAGTGTCTTGTTGATCTTTCAAAATACCAACATGAGGCTTGAAGAAACATAGACTGGGGTTGATTTTGGAAATGCAATTTATTTATAAGCTCTGACAAGCCTAGGTTTATCTTCTAATGCCGAAATGAAACAGGGAAGGTACAACATTGTCCAAACTGCTTCTATGAGTATGATTACTCTCTTTGAATCAAGATATACAATAAAGGGAAGGTACAACATTGGTAATGTTGGCCAAACTGCTTCTATGAGTATGATTACTCTCTTTGAATCAAGATATACATTGAAGGGAAGGTACAACATTGGTAATGTTGTCCAAACTGCTTCTATGAGTATGTTTACTCTCTTTGAATCAAGATATACAATAAAGGGAAGGTACAACATTGGTAATGTTGGCAAAACTGCTTCTATGAGTATGATTACTCTCTTTGAATCAAGATATACATTGAAGGGAAGGTACAACATTGGTAATGTTGTCCAAACTGCTTCTATGAGTATGTTTACTCTCTTTGAATCAAGATATACAATAAAGGGAAGGTACAACATTGGTAATGTTGGCAAAACTGCTTCTATGAGTATGATTACTCTCTTTGAATCAAGATATACATTGAAGGGAAGGTACAACATTGGTAATGTGGGCCAAACTGCTTCTATGAGTATGCTTACTCTCTTTGAATCAAGATATACATTGAAGGGAAGGTACAAGATATACATTAAAGGGAAGGTACAACATTGGTAATGTTGGCAAAACTGCTTCTACGAGTATGCTTACTCTCTTTGAATCAAGATATACATTGAAGGGAAGGTACAGCATTGGTAATGTGGGCCAAACTGCTTCTATGAGTATGCTTACTCTCTTTGAATCAAGATATACATTGAAGGGAAGGTACAAGATATACATTAAAGGGAAGGTACAACATTGGTAATGTTGGCAAAACTGCTTCTACGAGTATGCTTACTCTCTTTGAATCAAGATATACATTGAAGGGAAGGTACAGCATTGGTAATGATGGCCAAACTGCTTCTATGAGTATGCTTACTCTCTTTGAATCAAGATATACATTGAAGGGAAGGTACAAGATATACATTAAAGGGAAGGTACAACATTGGTAATGTTGGCAAAACTGCTTCTACGAGTATGCTTACTCTCTTTGAATCAAGATATACATTGAAGGGAAGGTACAGCATTGGTAATGATGGCCAAACTGCTTCTATGAGTATGCTTACTCTCTTTGAATCAAGATAGACATTGAAGGGAAGGTACAGCATTAGTAATGTTGGCAAAAACTGCTTATATGGGTATGCTTACTCTCTTTGAATCAAAATAGGGTCTATCGTTTAAGGATTCGGCTTATTACAGTAAAACAAAATTGAAAGTGCATTAAGATTTTCCGTATTCATTTTAAATTTAGGAAAGGGAACTCTTTCCTTTATTCGAACTGAAATAAATTGTCAATTTAATAATCGTCAATCATTTTAATTTTCTTAAAAATTTCCACAAAGGTACATTGATACCAACATCTAAGTTAAGCAAGTAAGTATTAGGTTAAAAGTCAACCATTTTGTTATTTATAAATTACCAGTTCTGCACCTAACCTTTTAAACAACACAGTCAACCTCAAATGCAGTCAAAGCCCAATTCAAATATTGTTTTAAATTATAACCTACTTCAACCTGGTTCCCAATAGCGGCGGCTTGTTTCACAAGAGCTTCCCATTAAAGCAAAAAGGCAATAATGAACACAATTTAATGGCACAGTATCGTCACGGTCAAAGCAGACTTTCAACAGGCATGTAATCGGTGTCCTACACTGTAAAACGGTGGTTAGAATGTAAACACATTTCTAAACACTTAGCCTTGATGTGTGTTTGAATGCTAAAAACCATATGAACAGTTGTCAAAAAGCTAAGCACGATTAGCTTTGTGACATGTACAGAGGATGGCCGTTCAGCATTTAAACGCATTCCTAAACGCGTTTATTTTGCGTGTGTTGTGTTTAAATTCTGAACACCATTTTTACAGTGTAGTTTAAGATGGACACAATGACTGAAAATTACTGGCTGATTTATGCAGCAGCAAAAGTAATGTGACCTTATCATATGGGGGTATTATGTTTTGTCACTGAGTTCATCTAAAACTAGCACTCCGATTCCATGCCCTGTTGATCGTGACGATACTGTCCCTTTAATTACTGAATACACACTGTTGACTCACCATACTGCCTTAATATTCACGTTAATGGCAAAACTGTTTATATTAGCTACAGTGCAACTATATTAATCTGCAATGATTTCCTAAATGTAAATGGACAGTTCAAAGTCATCGACAACAAACCCCTATAAAATGAGATTAAATCCCTTCAATTGAATGGAATGGAATTGGATGAGGACTATTAATGAGGCCAGAGAAAGTATACTTAAATAAACAGACTGTTGAATATCATTACGCTTGAATTTGCTGAGGCTTTTAAATTAATCTCTGAATGTCATGGTCATATAAACGCAATTTGTCAGAAACTTTCTAAAATTGGAAAGCTGTTGTTTTCCTTCAATCTCGGGTCTTTTCTTCCAGCGAACAGGAATCGGCTTTACATGGCTTGACATCCCACCTTTCGTATAGGATGGCAATAGGGTCCAAGTTTTACTTTGTTTTAATTTAAATTTTTGACTTTTTTTGGGGGGGGGGGGGTTAAATTTAAAGTTTTGTCGCTGAATGTATTATATTTTTAATTCTATCTTGATGTGAGGGCCCCAGATAATCAGCTGTGCTGGATGGGTTACCCTCTATAAAGATGGTTATAAATAAATAAATGAATGATAAATGGGTAAGACTAAATGATATGATAAATGAATGACTAAATGAATAATAAATGAATGATTAATTAATACACATATCCAGCCAATGAGTCAAACATATTGCATTATCCTATCGGGTCAATCCTTTCCATGACAGCTGTAACTATGTCGGTCAGGCGATAGGCTTTCGTGCAGATGGCGTGACCAGTTTTTCATCATTACTAAGGGTGGGTGGGGACAAATGCAATATCTGAATCGGTGTATTACTGGAAAGGTACATCATTGGAATTTGACAGTGTACGTTCATTTTAACCCTCTAGATTTCAAGAAATATATCATAAAACTAATCTGTGAAAGTATCATCACAATAGATGCTCACGTTTTTGAAACAAAAATTACAACAACAAAAACGGTTACATGTTGGATATGTTTAATGCTTGAAATAATGTTACCGGGTGACAACATTTTTTTAAACATAACAATTCCAGTTTTCTGTAAGATGAAATAACTTCTGACGAAATAATTTCACAGGATAATTCACTTGATACTTTTCATATTGTTTATTTATTTATTTTGCTATGGTTGAGCGGTTTAGTGCATCGGATTGCGACCATGGTGTTTGTGTCTTTCAGCAAGACACTTTACCATAATTGCTTCTCCCCACCCAGGAGTAAATGGGTACCTGTGAGGGCAGAGTTGGTTGTTGTGTTTGATTAGCCCTATATGCGCTGTAATGGCAGCAATTGAGCTGTATACTCCCCAGGGAGCTGAGATGGTTTCATGAATTATTTATGCGCCTGATGAGCAGGGGTAATAATGTAATGCGCCTTGATCTGGTTGCTAGGATATGTGGGTTTTATTGTGTATCATCATCATCATCATCATCATCACCATCATCATCATCATCATCATCATCATCATCATCATCATCATCATCATCATCATCATCATCATCATCATCATCATCATCATCATCATCATCATCATCATCATCATCATCATCATCATCATCATCATCATCATCATCATCATCATCATCATCATCATCATCATCATCATCATCATCATCATCATCATCATCATCATCATCATCATCATCATCATCATCATCATCATCATCATCATCATCATCATCATCATCATCATCATCATCATCATCATCATCATCATCATCATCATCATCATCATCATCATCATCATCATCATCATCATCATCATCATCATCATCATCATCATCATCATCATCATCATCATCATCATCATCATCATCATCATCATCATCATCATCATCATCATCATCATCATCATCATCATCATCATCATCATCATCATCATCATCATCATCATCATCATCATCATCATCATCATCATCATCATCATCATCATCATCATCATCATCATCATCATCATATTATTTTATTTCTTTAGACAATCATGGGTGTCAAGGATATAGGCCTAGTCAAATTATACAACTGTCGTCGAAAAGATGTTCCTATAATTCATAATTTTAGATAATAATTTATTTCGTGTATTTCATAAACTATTACCAATGTTGTAACTTTCCTTTAACAAGGATGAATTTAAAATATAAAAATTCAAACATTTTTGAAAACGTCCATTGCCTTCCTAAGCAAAAAAAAAGACGAGCTGGTTACAAATAAATTCCCCTCTGGGAATGTTCATGTACTGCATAATTTGTTCAGAAATAAAATGATTATTAAATCTTACCAGTTCGATGACTTGTGTAATAAGGAGACGAAACGTTACCGTGATTTTGTCTGTGATATTGTGAACCGGTCTAATGGTGCTTGGCCCGTAGTCGTCCAAAAGTTTACTCAGTAAGGCAGATCGGTTGCTCATTTTCTGTTCAGTTCCTAGTGTGAAATAGTAATTTAAATCCATTACAATTTAAGATCTCGTGTTTGGCTAAGCCCACCCATAAAATAAAATTTATAAAGCGAACGAATTTTGAAAGATAATATTGTTATTAAACGAAAAAGAACAACACAAATTATAAAATTCGGATGTCGGAAACTGTAAATAATTTAGAACCCCTGAACACCCCCCGACTCCCACAAACACCTCCAATTTGCCTTATTAATAAGTTAGCCATCTTATGTCTTATTCCCTGAATACAAGAGGTTGTGTACCTGTACATGCTCATTATAGTAACCTGCCTAATTTTGTCTGTTTGCAGGGGCAACCTTGCTTTCAAAGGTCATTGAATGTTAAGTAAATTAATGGAAATAGCTACATCCATTTATTTATTCCTTATGTCAGGAATGAACTTTTCTTTGGAACTATCAGATTATTGGGCCTTCTCGCTGGTGCATGCAGCATGTAAGCTACAAAGTGTGGTTGTGAGAATTACAGCCTCACTTTTGTGTTTATCGTGACCAAGGCGAATATAGCGTCATCTTAAAGTTGATTTACTTGCATTTTGTGGATTCGAAGGTAAGGGAAAGTGTTAGTAATGCTGTCAGATCATTTTAGGAGAATGTGTACTATCGTTAAATCCAGATGAAACATCAAACAACTAACATGTTACGTCTTTAATAATAATATAATGGAAATGCTTTTAGATTTTTAATTTCATTCTAGAGTGGAACTTTCGTTTCATGGTCGTCTGGAAATTTGTTTTACTTATTGTACTGTCATGACTGGAGACGTAGGTCTTGTGCATTTCTGTAGGTAATTTGATTGTGTTTCCAAAATAGGAAATGTATTGAGGTGTTTATTAAATAAAATGTTGAATTTAACTGCTTTTTAAGACCCTAATGTCAACAGGCCAATTCATTTTGTAAAATGACATCGTATGTAAAAACGTAATGTACATGTAAAATAGTTTTGCAAATTTTAAGATAAGTTGAATAATTTTAAGACTGAGCTAAGGAAACAGCATTCATTGCTTACGATCACATATTTTGCAAAATATTTCAGATATACCGGTACATTCTGACAATATCGTCACGATCAGCAGGGCATGGAATCGGAGTGCAATTTAGATAATTACAGATGAATAACACTGGTCTACAGCCAAAATGCTTCCGAAACAAATGAAGTCAAACTTGACTAATTATGGATCACTGAGAATGGAAATGATGCTTAAAATTGTTGATTGGCTCTAGTTTTCAAGATATGGTACCGTTTAATGACTACAAGAGACAAGCCAAGAAGCGCAGAGTAGACACTGAATAAGGACTGAACTATGAACTGATACATAGTAAGTGTTACATAAACAGGGCAGGTGACATAATATCAAGTGCAACAACCTAGGTTTACAATTAATGATTAAAAATCTGCTATGTACATCATATACATGGTACATAAAATGTAAACTTAAATATCTTGAAAACAGTAGCCAATCAGCAATTTTAATTGTCATATTTGAATTCAGCACATCAAAATCCATAATAAATTGCACATTTTATCTCCGAAGCAGACAACTTTAAAAAAATTGTTGACCAGTGTAATCAGTATTGATCAAATAATGATCAAGTATTGATCAAATAATGATCAAGTATTGGTCAAATAATGATCAAGTTATAATTGTTAGTAACCAAACTGTTGTATTTTCAGTTCAATTGGTTCACAGATTTTCTGAGAAAAGCCCAACTTACGCGTTCATTTGCAATTCTCACATCGGTAATGGTCCATGTAGAATTATTGTTGCCCTCGGACCAAGGACCATAAGGATATTTCGAAGGATTCCTGATTAGTTCCAAACTTGTATTCGCTTAAAGGAACCATATCGTCACGATCAACAGGGCATGGAATCAGAGTGCTAGTTTTAGATTAACTCAGTAACTGAAAATAATACCCCACATGATAAGGTCATATTACCATTGCTGCTGCATAAATGCGCCAGTAATTTTCAGTCACTGTGTTCATCTTAAACTAGGACACCGATTCCATGCCCTGTTGAAAGTCTGCTTTGATCGCGATGATATACTGTACCTTTAATGGTTATTTCCCATTGTTCTCAATATCCTGCGAGTGCTCAGAATAACATATTCAACTGGAATGACATATTCAGCGAAGTATATCGATCAAAATACCACTGCCGTTGAAATAGCGAAACATTATGGAATATGCGTCTGTTAACGTACACAGTAGGCATACATAAAACTTATTGAGTTGTACCTCCAGTTCTTTTCAGAACTAATTACTACTCAATTAAGATTCCACATGGTGTCACCACAATTAGTCTTACTTATAAAATTTATTATAATTTATTTGTACTTTTCACAGAACAGTTACACTTAAAACCAGCATACACATTTGATAAAATATCTGTAAATATCTCCATACTTTATACGAAATAAGCCTATGTATACAAATCCCCCAGTGAAAGTTTAAGCTTATTTCAATGTGTCATTTACAAAAAAATATTAGGAATGCATTCTGATTGTTCGTGTACATTCATATTGGGAATGCATTCTGATTGTTCGTATACATTCATATTGGGAATGCATTGTGATTGTTCGTATACATTCATATTGGGAATGCATTCTGATTGTTCGTATACATTCATATTGGGAATGCATTCTGATTGTTCGTATACATTCATATTGGGAATGCATTGTGATTGTTCGTATACATTCATATTGGGAATGCATTCTGATTGTTCGTATACATTCATATTGGGAATGCATTGTGATTGTTCGTATACATTCATATTGGGAATGCATTCTGATTGTTCGTATACATTCATATTGGGAATGCATTCTGATTGTTCGTATACATTCATATTGGGAATGCATTGTGATTGTTCGTATACATTCATATTGGGAATGCATTGTGATTGTTCGTATACATTCATATTGGGAATGCATTCTGATTGTTCGTATACATTCATATTGGGAATGCATTCTGATTGTTCGTATACATTCATATTGGGAATGCATTGTGATTGTTCGTATACATTCATATTGGGAATGCATTGTGATTGTTCGTATACATTCATATTGGGAATGCATTGTGATTGTTCGTATACATTCATATTGGGAATGCATTCTGATTGTTCGTATACATTCATATTGGGAATGCATTCTGATTGTTCGTATACATTCATATTGGGAATGCATTGTGATTGTTCGTATACATTCATATTGGGAATGCATTGTGATTGTTCGTATACATTCATATTGGGAATGTATTCTGATTGTTCGTATACATTCATATTGGGAATGCATTCTGATTGTTCGTATACATTCATATTGGGAATGCATTCTGATTGTTCGTATACATTCATATTGGGAATGCATTGTGATTGTTCGTATACATTCATATTGGGAATGCATTCTGATTGTTCGTATACATTCATATTGGGAATGCATTCTGATTGTTCGTATACATTCATATTGGGAATGCATTCTGATTGTTCGTATACATTCATATTGGGAATGCATTCTGATTGTTCGTATACATTCATATTGGGAATGCATTGTGATTGTTCGTATACATTCATATTGGGAATGCATTGTGATTGTTCGTATACATTCATATTGGGAATGCATTCTGATTGTTCGTATACATTCATATTGGGAATGCATTGTGATTGTTCGTATACATTCATATTGGGAATGCATTGTGATTGTTCGTATACATTCATATTGGGAATGCATTGTGATTGTTCGTATACATTCATATTGGGAATGCATTCTGATTGTTCGTATACATTCATATTGGGAATGCATTCTGATTGTTCGTATACATTCATATTGGGAATGCATTCTGATTGTTCGTATACATTCATATTGGGAATGCATTGTGATTGTTCGTATACATTCATATTGGGAATGCATTGTGATTGTTCGTATACATTCATATTGGGAATGCATTGTGATTGTTCGTATACATTCATATTGGGAATGCATTGTGATTGTTCGTATACATTCATATTGGGAATGTATTCTGATTGTTCGTATACATTCATATTGGGAATGCATTGTGATTGTTCGTATACATTCATATTGGGAATGCATTCTGATTGTTCGTATACATTCATATTGGGAATGCATTCTGATTGTTCGTATACATTACAATTTTGAATTTGTCTTCGGATGACAGAAATCAATTTGTGAAATTATTTCACTAAGTTTACTGAAACGACAGCACCTGAGACAGAAATATTTCAAGGGATGTTTGATACCATCATTACCTTTATACAGAGTAAGTTTTATGAAGAAAAAAATTGTGATCGAGTTATATGTTTTCGAGAATCGCGATTACTAATAGTGACTATAATTTGTATTGGGGTGCTGTCATTGTAAGTTAGGTCATTTCCAGTTTAACTTAAGAATGATACAAGTAATCTGAATACAGCTCAACCAACAAGATCCAAGCCACACTTCAATCACACAAAGACAAACAAGATCCATCT
The DNA here is from genome assembly GCA_029582265.1 of Zoroaster sp. YZ-2022. Taxonomy (NCBI): domain Eukaryota; kingdom Metazoa; phylum Echinodermata; class Asteroidea; order Forcipulatida; family Zoroasteridae; genus Zoroaster; species Zoroaster sp. YZ-2022. The sequence goes on along the minus strand of CM055818.1, from coordinate 3,969,438 downwards.
ACTGAAGCTGGAGTCTACCGCATTCCTTGTGAATGCGGAAAGGTGTACATCGGAGAAACGGGAAGAAGTCTCAAGACCAGACTCAAAGAACACATCGCACACGGCCGACGGGGAGAATTCGACAAATCAGCCATCGTAGAACACTCACATCAAACAGATCACATCATCCAGTGGAAAGACTCAAGACTCATCGCTAAGATCAACAAATGGCACCAAAGACGCATCAGAGAAGCAATAGAGATCAACAGACACTACACAGTACCACAAGACATCGGCATGAACATTAACAACATCTGGCAACCATTTCTAGCACACTCCACAAAGAAGCGCCAAAATCATCCACGCATCAGTACACCCATTCAACCCAGGATCCCAGCCAACACTACTTAAGGCCACACACAGCCACAGAGTCCAGCATTCTCCAGAAGACGATCAGAGCATACTGGTCGAAACGTCGAGTACAAACCGGCTCTTCTCAGAGCCACCACTACTCAAAAGAGATTTCATCACATGGTGTCACCGCAAACCTACCTTCTTTAATCTAAATACATGTAAATTATTTTCTTTTTATTAAACGAAGCAACGCAACTAAGTGAAGCGTTCACATGTTGTTGTTTAAAGGGGCAGTATCATCATGATCAGAGCAGACTTTCAACAGGGCATGGAATCGGTGTCCTGGTTTAAGACGAACGCAGTCACTGAAAAATTACTGGCTCATTTATGCAGCAACGGTAATATGACCTTATCATGTGGGGTATTATTTTCAGTCACTGAAATCTAAAACTAGATTCCATGCCCTGTTGATCGTGACGATATTGTCCCTTTAATGTACTTTAATGTAACCTGATTTAAAGCGAGTATGTAGCAGAATAGTAGAAGTAATTTTGTCAACGTTATCGACTATGGGTCCCACCTGAGGCCTAGACCCCCACTCAGACAAAAGAGCCTGTAGAAAACAGTGTCTCAAGTGCCCTCGTAAAATCCCAGTACCTTAAGTGCCTAAACCCCCACCCCCTGTCCTACTGAACCAACCATAGTTTCTGATATTGTACCTTATACCTTTAAAACGTGTCCCTATTTACAAGCTTCTGCTTTTTTTTGGGGGGGGGTGGCTAAGAAAGTCAAAAACTCAAAAAGGTGGGTTTAGAAAGAAACAATTTGACTTACCGATTGGAAGGATGACTAAAACCACCATGGCAAACACGGCATGAATAGACACACGACATGCCATTGTCCTCCTGCGATTACACGTTCTGCGGATATCGTTTTCGTCGCTGTATTATTATTTGTTTTGTAAACGGCAGTTTCCATCAGTGTCCTTCACTTCCTCCCTGATTAATTTCCTCCTTGGTGGGGTCCTCTTGCTCTCTCCTGCATCCGTTGGTTGTGCTTCAGCGACACTGAAATTAATTACCAACAGGACAAATTCGCTCTATCCTTCGCCGTCAGATTCCTGTACCTGATATAGACTCGATCATATGGACGAGCTCACATGGTGGGGCAATAGTTATCACGCTAAGGTTTTACATTTTGATAGAAAGTGATGGATTACAAGTCTATGCCTTTGCGTAACGCACGCAGACGTTCCATAGAAGTGCTGGTAAAACAGTAGGCCTACTGTGATCAATTAAAACGATATTTATATTACTAATATAAATAGTGGCTTTAAAGGGGTGACACATCAGTGGTAATGATGGTCATACTGCTTCTACGAATATGCTATTTTTTTTAATCAATAAAATTAAGGGAAGGTACAACATCGGTAATGATGTTAAAACTGCTTCTATGAGAATGCTTACTCTTTTTGAATCAAGATGTACATTAAAGACAAAACTTCCGTGGAAGGGAACATTTTCATTTTCACGAACTGAAGTGACACAAACTCTGATTCTTTTAAAGTATGGATGCATTTACAGACTTTTTACCAAAAGCGTTTATACTGGATTTCGATATGTTTTTAATGCGATAGAAAGTGATGGGTGACGTTATTCAATAATGAGAAATTGACAATTGTATTTTTTTGGGAAACGCGCACTGGCTTACCGGACTCAAGTTCTGGTGTTAGCAGCAGAATGTGGGTTCGAATCCCGGCCGTGACACTTGTGTCCTTGAGCAAGACACTTAACCATAATTGCTTCTCTCCACCCAGGGGTTAAATGGGTACCTGTGAGGGCAGAGTTGGTTGATTAGCCCTATATGCGCTGTAATGGCAGCAATTGAGCTGTATACTCCCCAGGGAGCTGAGATGGTTTCAGGAATGATTTATGAGCCTTATGAGCCTTATGAGCCTTATGAGCAGGGGTAATGATATAATGCGCCTTGAGCACCACTTAGTTGGTGGATACGTGCGCTATATAAGTCCACACATTATTATTATTATTATTATTATTATTATTATTACCGGCGTGTTAACTGGACATACGGAACAGCTGCGTCCATTTCATATAATGGTCCTAAAGAGGGCGCTTTCTATACGCAAGTTCGATTGGAGTTGGTTCACTGGTGATGCTATTAGCGTCCGCTGTTGATTTGTTCAAGTTTTGAAGGTTATACAGCAGACGAGTTTTCAGCAATTCTTTTGGCAGATTAAAACCCTTTGTTCATGTAGAAAACCACCTCGGACTCACTGATAAATCCAGTCAGGTATTCCAAAACAGTTGGAGAAGTTACGATATTTGGAGTTTAGGTACGTGAGAGGATGAAATACAGCAGTGAGAAATTGTTGTTTATATATAAAATAACCTTTAAATCATTAAAGCCACGGTGGGTGGTGATATCACTTGCGTGAATTGCATTCACCGCTAGAGGGCAACGATGTGCACGAAGATGATATAGGCTTAGACTGGTCCCCAGCCTTTATCATTTCAAGAATAAAAGCAGGCTCTGGCCGTACCATTCAATGGATTTCATTGGATACGTTGTACGTTGAAGATCTGACGTCACGCTTCAAAGCTCACGAGCTATAAGCTGCCAACCAATCTCCCCCAATCTGTGAGGCCGGTATCTGGCGTATTTCACGAGCCTTAAAGCTTGACGTCCGATCTTCGGGCAAATAATTTTAGGCTTAGCTGAATAAATATTGGACTGTTGGTCATCAACTGGAGATTAAATTATCTGTTTTTCTAGCATATGTTAGGTGTGGACAATGTGGCATGTCAAGTAACGACAAGTCATGATTAAAAGGAATTGTACAAATTGTAAGGTTTGTAAATAGATCTATATATGAATCAAGAAAGACGTACAGAAACCAGCCCGTGACAGTGTGTCTCATTTTACTTATGACATTAAATGAGAAAATAGCGACAAATTAATTATTTCATGTGTTTAACATTCATTGTCTGGCAAAACCCGAAACTTCTCGGCATTTACCATAATATTTAACAGCCATGAAAAGGTCAAAACTGACTCAGGGGCCAGTTTGAGGGACCAGTTTTCATGCCACCATAATAGAGTTAGAGCATTTTCTCTAGATTTTGATGGAAAAAGAAAAATCCTGAAACATTGTTGGGAACACAATTTATTCCCCAATTGGGTCCTTGTAGCAGTAGCCGGACTAGTAATTATTAAAAACAAACTAACGGATAATCCTTAGAGACTTCCTCGTAGATATTCACGCAACGTACAAAAATACACCCTCGGGGGAATCAGTAATGGCAATGTACACAGGGCCTACCTTTGCATAAATATTGTTGAGAATTATGCGCGTGAAATGTGTTTATATTACACCTCATACATATTCATGAGCTTATACGCTTATTTAATTGGTCAGTATTCTTTCTCGTCGGTGAAATGGGAAAAAAACTCACTGGGAAAAAAACTCACTCATAACTAGATCGCAAAAACAAACTACTGTAGTAAACATTTGACTTTTTTTTTTAATTCAGAATAATTCGTATACAATTAAAATTATTCTTATGTAGTAAACAGATCACGGCCATGATTGAACATGTCAGACGGGATAATCTCTCAGGATGTTTCCTAACATCACCAAATTAACATCAAGTTCGTGTTTCCCGGCCAAGTTCGTAAATTCAGGATTCAAATTCGTTTTCGTGCGTTCGTATTAATGCGATTTTGCTAATCCGGTTGCTACCATGGTTCGAATTAAGAATTCAGGCCTTCAATTTTGTTTTCAGACATTAAATTTCGGATTTGCGTCATTCATTTTAGTGGTTCACATCCGTAATTCAATTTTGCCAGCGTGGCTGGAATGAGGATTTGCACTCGAGTTTCATTTTCAATTTCGTTTTATCAGGCAATAATTTTCGCACAATGGGAATTCAAAATAATAAGTAATTCTCACCTTTAGCCTCATCATGTGTTTTTCTCATTAAAATTTTCGTTAATATTTCTACATTCTTGATTCATGTTTACTTATGCTATGGTCCCACAGAGATTTCGACTCTCTCGATCGTGTTTCGTCAAGATTTTTGATTTGTTACAAAAAAAATTCGAGAAAAGTCGAAATAGTCTAAAGAGTCAAAAAAATTCGAAACTGTCGATATTTGTCGAGATTTGTCGAAAAAAAAATTCATTAATCGAAAATTATTAAACCTGACCAATATTTTTCGATAAAGTTTCGATCAAATTTATCGAAATTTTGTCGACATTTTATCGAAGCTGTCGAAAATGAAATCGAAATAGTCTTAACAGTCTAAACGTTCGAAAAACAGTCGAAATAAATCTAAACTGTCTAAATAGTCTAAACAATCGTAACAGTCGAAATAAATCGAAACATTTGTCCGAATTTTTTTTTAAATCGAAAAATAATCCCAAAAAAATCGAAATCAATCTAAACAGTCGAAATTTGTCGAAATGCCAGTCGAAATGATCTAAACAGTCGAAAGTCGTCGAAATAAAATCGAAAATGAATCGAAATTGTCGAGAAAATACACCCCAAAAAAATTTTCTCACGGAAAACAGATATTTTGTCGATATTTATACGAGATTTTGACGAAATTATTAAAAATAACAAAAAAACCAAGAATCGAAATATATTTCGACAGAAAGATCGAAATATTCCTGTGGGACCACAGCATTAGTTTTTTATCATTTGTTTCCCTTCACATATTTCTCAATCAATGTGTATTTGGGGCATTCCTGAGCTTTTCCTTCGAACGCCTCAATGAAGCGTGCTCGCACTACATCAGATATTCTCGTGTAACGACCATGAGCTGCGGTTTTTATCTATCAACGTAGTGAACTGTAGAAATGGAACTTGATCCTTTTATGAAGTGGCAGAACATTAATGAAGCGGCAGGCTCTTTCCAATGAAATTGAAACATGGAAAAACAAGTGTAACAGTGTGAATTTCATTGCACAAATGTCACAAATGCTTGCACAATAACAAATTTGAATGACTGACTGTACGCTGCGGGAAGCTTAGGCGAAATTGAAGGCTGTTGGTAAGCATTTTTTTTAATTGGATGCGCATTTTTGTTATTGCATGAAACATTAAATGAAACTGAATTCAATTGAAACAAATTGAATGATGACGCTGCATTGACATTGGCTGCTAAATTGACAAACTTGGCCGGGAAAACCTATATTATGAATCAGAAATTGTGTAATCGGCTAATTACCATATAGGCGTATATTCACTTTGAATACAATATACATTATTAACAAAATGTCTGTATATGTATCCATGCTTTAGAATCCATGCTTTATGGGGAGGGGAGGGGAGGGTCATTGGAACCAATAGACATTTAACATGCTGCAATCATCTTCGTCGGATTCCCTGTGTACGCAACAACCATTACCTGCGCTGATTCTCATTCTATAAAAGTAAACAGACTATTTTCCCTTCCAGCCTCGGCTTGGTCACGTGAATTTGCACGGGATGAAAAACAAGATGGCGGAACCGTGATAAATTTTGGCACACACTTCAGGTATTGCATTATGTTGTGGGTTCCAATTATGATCTACTCTTGGCGTTACATTAGAAACCGGATTGCAATATAATCTCCGGAACGGAATGTTTATACAGCTGCAATTTTAAAATTAGTAAGGGAAGAGTACGTTTTGGATGCTGTCATTGTTAATGGAAGTCTGTTAAATCATAGCTGGCATGTAACCTACATTTTCTATTATGGTTGCTTTGAAATAGTACTTAAAAAAAAGAAGAGTTGCAAGCGCGTAGTCCGAAATTTATCAATGGAGAAGTGGCGAACAAAAATAAGAAGACATCAGAAAATAGATTGATTGAGGTCACAACAACTTCCGCCCTTTTCAAGAGTAAAATTGGGTGGAATATTTCGCTGTGGGCAAATTTTGTGTTTCAATTAATTGGTTATTAAACTTAATGTAAAAAATAAAAACGGTCCTAAGGTATTTGGCTTGATGGCAACGCACCTGGGTACATAGCCTATACCAACCATCCTGAACAATTATTTCATCTTAAGTGTTTTCACCATAGAGAAAAGGTTAATTTGTGATCAAAATAAATGCTGAATTTGCAGTGTTATTATTAATAGCATTCAGGTAGGTAGTTGCTGTGTGCATTTTCGTTCACCAATGTAATATATAGATCATAATCTAATCTAATCATTTATTGTTTTAAGTGCACCACATACAATTATCTCAGCACACTGTACACCTGTATAAGAGCCCTTTCCATTTAAACAGTTCCAGTAAAAGTTAAAAAGTTAAAAAGTTAAAAGATAAAAGTTAAAGTAATAAAGTAAACAGCGACTACCATAATAAGAACGGAACAAATGAGTTTTAACCAATGACTTAAAGGATTCATAGCTGCGGGCTGCACGAATGTTTGATGGAAGATCATTCCATACCATGGGAGCAACAACAGAGAATGTACGATTACCATAATACTTAGTCATTATAGAATAAAGTACATATAGCCCTCGGTGCCCGACTGCTGATAGCTGCTTTTCATATACAAACGTTATAATATGACATATGGTCAAGGTTGTTTTAACTACGTGTACTTCTGGATAGACATTAAAGAGAACATACAAACATTGGTAATTACTTGTAGTGCAAGTATAGACCGTATGACTTGTTTACACTTTGCGTGACCTTTAGAGTACTAGGGTGATTTCCCGCTGAGCCATAGTGTGTGTATTTGTATGCAAAGTTTGTACATTTTGTACTTCTCCATATAACATCGATAATTGTATATTTGAATACAATTTGAGATGTAATGTTAATGCCTTATTACAAATAAATTAAATTAAGAATGTTTCTGCTGATGTCTCAAAATATCAGATTTGATGGTTTCTTGTCATAGACCAGTGTACATTTTGTACCCGATGGAGTTTGACCTTACTTTAAGAAACAAATGCATGCCATTATCTTATGCATGCTTCCACTTTGCAAAAATCTAGCCCCGCTCCAAAAATAGATGAAACCCAAAGATAGATCACAAACTATTATTTGGCTCATTCTGAGCCCCCACGGCAAAATGCTTTCACAAAAAACGCACAATTTATCCCCAATTGGGTCCTCGTAGAAGCAGCTGGACTATTAGTTATTAAAAACAAACTAACGGATGATCCTTAGAGACATCCTCGTAAAAATACACGTTTTATTAAATAGGTTTTCTCAGTTACAGCATAAGAAACATATAGGCCCTGGGGACGAGGATGGCAAGGACCGTACACAATTATAACCACTTCAACACAAGAAATTGACACAAACTTACAGACGTGATGAAATAATACATTCTACAAAATAATGTCATGCCATTACCAAACAAATTCACAATTTATTCCCCAATTGGGTCCTTGTAGAAGTAGCCGGACTATTAGTTATTAAAAACAAACTAACGGATAATCCTTAGAGACTTCCTCGTAGATAATCACGCAACGTACAAAAATACACCCTCGGGGGAATCAGTAATGGCAATGTACACAGGACCTACCTTTGCATAAATATTGTTGAGAATAATCATGCGCATGAAATGTCTTTATATTACACTCATACATATTCATGAGCTTATACGCTTATTTAATTGGTCAATATTCTTTCTCGTCAGTGAAATGGGGAAAAAAACTCATTCATAACTAGATCGCAAAAACAAACTACTGCAGTAAAAATTTGACATTTTTTTTATTCAGAATAATTCGTATACAATTAAAATCATTCTTATGTACACTCACTGGCCATAATTATTGCAACATCCCCAAAGTTCAGTTTGGAGAACTGTGTTACAATAATTTATTTTATTTTATTTACACTACTTAAGACTTCTTGAAAGTGCCTGTGTTTTGAAGTCAATGTTCTTTTTTACTGTTCTTGCTCGGAAATTATGTAATACACGATGGATGAAATCGGATTAAATTATCATCTCACCTGTTACTTGTAAAGTGCTATTTTGAGCATGTTGCAATACTTTTGGCCAGTGAGTGTCGTAAACAGATCACGGCCATGATTGAGCATGTCCGCCGGGATAATCTCTCAGGATGTTTCTTAACATCACCAAATTAACATCAAGTTCGTGTTTCCAGGCCAAGTTCGTAAATTTAGGATTCAAAATCGTTTTCGTGCGTTCGTATTAAAGCGATTTTGCTAATCCAGTTGCTACCATGGTTCGAATTAAGAATTCAGGCCTTCAGTTTTGTTTTCAGACATTAAATTTCGGATTTGCATCATTCATTTTTAGTGGTGCACATCCGTCATTCAATTTCGACAGATTGGCTTGAATGAGGATTTGCACTCGAGTTTTATTTTCATTTTCGTTTACAGGCAATCATTTTCGCACAATGGGAATTCAAATAAGTAATTCTCACCTTTAGCCTAATCATGTGTTTTTCTCATTAAAATTTCGTTAATATTTCTACATTCTTGTTTCATGTTTTACTTTGTTTTTTATTATTTGTTTCCCTTCACATATTTCTCAATCAATGTGTTTTTGGGGCATTCCTGAGCTTTTCCTTCGAACGCCTCAATCAAGCGTGCTCGGACTACATCAGATATTCTCGTGTAACGACCATGAGCTGCGGTTTTGTTATATTTATCTATCAACGTAGTGAATTGTAGAAATGGAACTTGATCCTTTAATGAAGTGGCAGAACATTAATGAAGTGGCAGGTTCTTACTAATGAGTGAACCAATTGCTACAATGGGAATTCAAATAAGTAATTCTCACCTCATTAAAATTTTCGTTAATATTTCTACATTCTTGTAGAAATCAAGGGTGCACCCCCACTAAATAGTGACCAAATTCATGCGCCAAGCTCTGAAAAACAAAGCTTTGAGGCCCATACATTTGAATTAATTTGTTTAAAAAAATGGTCGAATATCAAGACCTGCGTTCCTTGACTTCCGAGTTTGAGTACTTTAGATACATTAGACCCTGAAAAAGATGTCCCTAATTTCCTTCCAAGCGTAGGGCCTTTTTTCCAGAATGGATGCTTTTCAGTGTGGTGGTGTTCACTAGTGTAGAGGGTGGTTTCCATTGGGATGTGAATAACTCAACGGGCCTCTGGACAATCCACATTAAATTAAGAATAAAATAAAAGGTTAGACATCAATCAATATTTTGTCTTTTATTTTACATTTGTTTTGAGATTTATAAGTATCTTTTTAATGAATGTTTGAAAATGTTTACATTTTGTATTTAGCATTGGTTCATTTGTGAGTTTATTTAGTGGGGTACGCCCTCAAGCGACTCATAGACCTATTGTCAACCACCATTGGTTGATCTGGCGGGGGAACAAAGGAGAGCATCCCCCTTTTAATCGCTGTGCATGTATTCAAATTTACAATGCGTTTTTGTGTGTCCCCTTTTTTGAGACCCAAGGATCCGCCCCTATCAACAACACTGTACTCTGCGCTCTGTAGACCAATGTGTGTACAAAAACTGTACATTAAGTCATCCCATGAAGAGATACACATGTTATTGTGCACATTTTTGTTATTCATATATCGTCCCTAATTTGCCATAGTGACCAATCCGACTTTTTTCAATTTTAAGTTTTCCCGCCCATTAGTACATTCAGGAAGAGACCTACCATTGTATCTAATCCACATGCATGTATTCCTTATAGTTTTGGAGATAGAGCATGCATTCAAATGACGAATGCTCTAACTGGCTATTTTGGTAATTTGGCAAAGTGACCAATACCGCAACTTACTATGGCAAATTAGGGACGATTTATAGAAAAAACTTCAAATAAAACTGGAGACGCTACATTTCTACAATAAAGAGAATGATTGTTGTCACGATTGCACTGGTCGCAACGAAAATAGAGAGGACCATCACAGCACGGTCAATGACCAATGCTACATCCATCCAGTCCAGGAGATTATCCTCAGATGTTAGCATCTTGGTCTTGTTGGGCCCTCTTGTGACCATCCTCCCGCTAGCCGTGTTTTCAACGGGATCACAGCCGTTGGGGCACACGGTGTGCACGTTCTTTCCCTGGCAGCGGGCGCGGCCGTTCCTGGTAACGTTATTTGCCTGGTCGTGTTTCCTGACTCCATCGGCCCCGTCGCTGCTTTCCAACCTTGAGAAATCGGTGGTGCCACTCGTAGTCAGCGCACCCGAGGCACTCTTCGCCACGTCATCATGACGTAGGACCCCCGGTGGAGGGTTACGTTTTATCCGGTAGCAAAGCATGAGGGCAATTTTGAGAACGACCTTGCTGAGCCAACCAGGAATGGGACGGCGATCGTTATGGTAAAACAGTTTGAGTACTAGCACAGTACACATGATGGATGTACAACTAAGAAATATCATTGGAGTAAAGTAGAAACCTGTAAATAAGCATTTTATAGAGTTGTTATTTTTTGGAAAATAAATTTAATCATAGCGAGCTCGCGGCATCCAGAATTCGCCCCTAATTTGCCATTGTGACCAATCCCGAATTAGGTTGGCATATAGTGACCAATGCGGTATTGGTCACAGATTACAAAAATAGCCAGTTAGAGCATTTGAATGCATGCTCTATCTCCAAAACTATAAGGAATACATGCATGTGGATTAGATACAATGGTAGGTCTCTTCCTGAATGTACGGGAAAACTTAAAATTGAAAAAAGTCGGATTGGTCACTATGGCAAATTAGGGACGAATTGAAGTATAAAACAGTAGTGTGTTCCAAAAGGTCTGTGGGAGCATTATGTTGAATACATTGGCACATTTTGCATCTGTACTGGGATTAACAAATCTCTATAAAAATGAGTAATTCTGCATGTATAAAGACTCCTCGGAAAAGTGGAAAAAACTATTGTTTTACATTGGTCAAAAGAGGGCAGAATTCGTTACCATAGCGGTAAAGAAAAAAGTCACCATAGTGGGAAAATAACTGTTTTTTAAAAAGGATTTTTCAGGATATTTGACACCCAAAAAACATCACACGCAGATAGCACGTTTAAGCAACACTAATTGCGGTGAAAACCATGTGAAATTCTCTATTGAGTGGTAATTAGTTCTGAATCGAACTGGAGGTTACAACTCGACATTTCGATCATTATGCTCTGATCGTCTTCATCACGTTTAAGAGAATGTCATAGGTATTTCTGGGGTTAAGATACTATACAATGGTAAAGCCTACCCTGCCTTCAACTTGCTTTTGAAAGAAATGATGGCAGCTATTTTGAAAGATGGATAATTCTTGTGATTTTTTTATGATGCCATTTCAAAGTGAAAAATTAATTTTGGAGACTGTTTCGTACCAATTCTTGGCGTTTCTTCTGCGGACGTTGGTGGCAAAGCGTCACTGATTAACTGTTGGAACAAGACAAGGGCAAGCAGATTGGTCATTCCAAACTGAATCTTCTCTCCAGACTCCGGGGGAAGAACAAACACCAACAGGTTCAAGATGGACAGAAGCACGCAGGGGAGCAGGATGTTCAGAACGTGGAAAAGCGGTCGTCTCTTCAGATGTACAAAGTACGAGAGCTCTGGGAAAGGAGCCGGGCAGCAGGAGTATGAATTCTCCATACGGACCACTTCGATTTTCAACAGTTCCCACACGCCGTCGTCTCGGTAGCGGTCCTGAAGGGCGGTCGCCCCTTGCGCCTGGACCAGGTCGACCTCCAAGCCGTCATACGCCCAGGAGGTGAACTTCAACTCACACACCTGGATGTCGAAGGGGAAGAGACGGGCATCGATGCGGCAGGTACACTTGAGGATGACCGGTGTGCTCCAACTGACTAGCCCGGTGTTTGTAACCTTTGTAGAGATGTCCTTGTAGCTCTCGAAGTCTCTATCGACGCTGAAAAGGTGAAACAGAATAATCGAAGATATGAATCGAATATTCTTCAAATCAATGTTGATAATTAAAGAGAGCCAATGTAATGACGTTTCTCCTGAAGACAATCAGAGCATACTGATCGAAACGTCGAGTTGTAACCTCCAGTTTTTTCAGAACTAATTACTACATGTAGTGATAGAGAATTTCACATGGTGTCACCGCAATTAGTCTTACTTATCCTCTTCACCATGCAAAGTTACAAGTTTTACCTAATGACGTCATGTTAACATAATCACCAAACCATTTCGTAAGAGTTGCTTCATAGAAGAAAAACGAAACTTGTGAACGTGACGTCACACTTATTCGCAATCGCCATATCAAAAATGTTTCCATGGACACGGAAGGGTTTGGTTTTGTGTAAGCTCATGCTAGGTTCAAACTATCCAGATCACATAACTTGTACATCTTCTATCCATTCACAATGTGGGTGGCCGATCCGCTTTGTGCACGTACATCGTCGCCCTCCAGCGACGAAAGTACACTTAGGATCAAAATTCAGGGCATTTCGCGGCGCCATTGTCCGTATTAACTTGTAGCGATATTGTCGTAGTTATGTAACTTAAATAACCAAATAATTTGTTTTATACAAACCAAAAATGCATGTTTCATGCTGCATTCCATTCTCTCACCCACCTCCTTCCAAATATCATACCTTTTCCTTGCTGGACTTTTCTTTCTGAAAACGCATTTTCTTTCCGCCATTTTGTAAAAAAAAATACAGCGGAAATCTCTTCCCTTCTTTAAAAATGCCCAAGTTCTTGATGAATTCACATGAAATTTTGCCAACATTACCAATGTTGTACCACTCCTTCAAATAACCATTTAAATAACAATGATATATTTTAATATTTGGATTAAGAAATATAGTTTAAACTCACTTTTTATAGAGAGTTGTATCCGGCAGCCATATTTTGGATTTGTGTATAAACAGAGTCGTCACATTATCGTGTTCGTCTGGATCCCAGGTGAGGAATTCATCTTTCCAGACCTGAAGTTATATAAAACAACAAAACTCACAAAAAGGGATGGAAATTGTGTAGACCTACCTAACAGACTGTAGTCGAGTACTTACTTTTTAATCAGTTCGAATACCATTGGCGGATCCGGGGAGGGGGGGGGGCTAAGGGGGCTGTATCCCCCTCCTAAAATCGTTTAAAAAAAAAAAATTTAAAGGAGAGAAAAAGAGAGAGAGAGAGAGGGGAGGAGGGGAGGGGAGAACGCACTCCCATTCCCACAGTGTGCTTTGTTTTTCTCTCCCTTTGATTATTTCATTGTAATTTTTGTAGTACTGAAAAATAATTGTTTTTGATTCTCAGCCCCCCCCCCCCTTAAAAATGTTCTGGATCCACCCATGAATACGAGTACGAGTACCAAAAGAAATGTATTCGAATACGAGTATGAGTACTTCAACTCTGACACCTGACTCTTATTCGAATCCTCAAACCTCGAATAACACTCTGGGTCCTGGACTCGATTCCTATGTATCGATTTAATAACATGGTGTAGACACGTACCTGTGTTAGCCAGCCACTGATTTGAATCGTCTGATGTTTTTCATTCTGTTATGATCAAAGAAGGAACACAAAATAAAGATTAGTTTCTTTGATTAGGCCCTCATAAATTATTGGTAACTTACCAAAAGTGAATAGTGGTTTTAGGTAGGATGAGCTGGATGCTCATTCAAGAAAGTATAAATCGTAAAAATTAATTAAAGAAATTAATTTTTTTTAAATGGAGAACTATCCTTAATACCGGTTCTTTTCAGAACCACACCAATTATTCTTCCAGGAAGAGATTATTAAAGGGACAATATCATCACGATCAACAGGGCATGGAATCGGAGTTCAAGTTTTAGATTAACACAATGACTGAAAATAATACCCCACATGCAATGATAAGGCCACCGTTGCTGCTGCATAAAACGTTTCGAACCTATAAGCAGGTTCTTTCTCAAAGGCAAAAATAAAGAACCTGCTAGGTTCGAAACATAAGGCCAATAACAATTATTTTGCAATTAAATAATTAATTAACATTAATTCATAAATTCCCAAGACAATCTCATTGGACTTAGCTCTTGGATTGGGCCATTGTTCATATTGAGATGGTTCCACTGGGCCACTTATGAATCAGTTAAAAACAAAATTATTAAAGTTATACCTTACCAGTTCAATGACCTGTGTTATGAGGAGTCGAAACGATACAGTGGTTTTATTGCGGATATCATAAACAGGCCTGACAGTAGTTGGTCCGTACTCAGACAGAAGCCTCTCCAGCAGTACAGATCGAGTACTCAACATCTTCTGTTGGGTTCCTAGAAAGAAAAAATAAATAAAAATAAAAAATACTATTATAAAGATAATAACACATAATAGTCAGAGCCCACCTAGAATAGTTGTACGTATTGGTAATCATACATGGGACACAAGACTGCGGAAGTGCGTTGCCCGTGCTTCCGTGATGACCCAGACAGTCTGGGATTCATCTGCGATGTCTGCGTCACTGTCTGCGTTCATTTCGTTTTAACGGGAGACTATCGAGATGCTGAATATGTTATTCCAGTTAGTTTAAATATGTTATTCTGAGAACTCGCAGGATATTGAGAAAAATGGGAAATAACCGTTAAAGGGGCAATGTCGTCACGATCAGAGCAGACTTTCAACAGGGCATGGAATCGGTGTCCATGTTTAAGATGAACACTGCGACTGAAAACTACTGACTCATTTATGCAGCAGCAACAGTAATATGACCTTATCATGTGAGGTATTATTTGCAGTCACTGGGTTAATCTAAAACTAGCACTCTGATACCATGCCCTGTTGATTGTGACGATATTGTTCCTTTAAGTCTGCCGCCATCTAGCGTCTCAAAGGTTTCCCATTTTGTAAACTGGCTATATAAAGGGGCGCGTTTTCACGTCACTGACTATAGAAACATGTTTTGGCTTTAGTCATTGGTTGAGAGTTGTCACGAGTTCGGTTGTGCTGCAATCACATGACTGTTCCCAAACCAAACCTGAAACGAATTTTTAGATTGGTTGGTTTCGCTTCATTTCTATAAAGTGGATCTTAAAAAACAGGGCAAAAATAATGAAATGTTTTAACTGTGCACATCTTCTCAAAATAGAATACGCTCTGGTTTCGCCCCTTGAATACTGTACAGATTTTTTTCTACAACATGGACATTATTATATACTCGTATAGCCTACTTGGGTTTAGCCAAATCGTATAAATTAATCTTTTATGAAGTAAAACCAATTTGAATAACTCGAAGCGATAAAAAAGGAGACGATGACAATGTTTACACAAATTAATAAAGGTTGCTTCTTATTGTTGTTATTGGGCCAAAAATAGTCTCTGGTATCTTGTCTCCGATCGCGTAGTTTTTGCTACGAAACGATTTCCAATTGCAGTCATCTATTGCAATTCTGCCGTGCTGTGTTTTAAACGGCATTTTCACATAGGGGTATGAACGTTTACCCAATTTGTGAGGCCTCTCTTAGCCACCATACTTTGTGTATATGAAATGTGGTCTGGTTCCAATAACCATGTATACATCATAGAGTTATATATACTACTCAAAACAATTTAGGGAACACCGGAATAATCTCAGTTAAATCAAGATCATTTATTTCATATAAACACAATGTTTCACAGAATTGATGAGAAACAACTGCACAATGAAACAGATGATAAAGGATGCATGTAGTGATTACATATTTCATGACATGACGTCTGAAAGAGAGCGGGGATTGCAAATGAAAATCCCAGTTCATGGAACATTTCAAACCTATTTGATGTTAAAAATCCGGTGTTCCCTAAATTGTTTTGAGTATAAGAATAAGTATATATAACTCTATGGTATGGTATACATGCATTACATCTATTTCACTGCTTGGCAAAACAAGATAACCGCACCGATGTTGAGGCCGACCTATGACCAGAAACCGGGTACTTTTTTGCCGTATCGCGTTCTGAGGATTTTTTAAGGAATCAGAATTCGTGACGTGAACATCAAACATAATGGTCCAGATTTGTGTGGGTCAAACAAAATTTATTAATATTATATAATAATATTTACAATAGCTTGTTTTGCAATTCATTTGGTTATTTAATATAACCGCCACGTGGGGGTTATATTGACAGCTACATGGCCTATACCGTCGTGGTAAAAACAAAACCGCTACCGTTTCCAAAATCTACGTGGAAAATCAATTTTCCCTATAAATGTTCTTATATCACGTATTGAGTTATTTTCTTTTCTTTACAATGATGTAAGCTACTTGAACTGTTTATTGCTTGATACGCCATGGACTGCAGTTGGATGGGAACAACTAGAGCATGATTTATACAAAATCAAATCCATTTATTTATTTTCCATCGCTGGTCAAGAAGGCAGTCAAATATCCCGGCCCCCGTGCTGGAACTGCTTGATGCGTGTGACAAACAACAAATCTAGGTTAAACTCGTGCGTGGAATGGCAATACACCTTATTCATGAGTTAGCTATCTTAGCGTATGAATTTCTTGGGCCCTTTTTCCGGAACCTAATAAACCAAAACAATTGCTGTACATTGACCATCGAGTTCCCATTTAACAAGGCATTTATTTGTCATAGGTTTCAACGCATTTTCTAACACTAGACCTGATTGGTTCAAAATGTTTCATCTCCAATCGACAGCTGTTAACTACGGAAGCTTAAATGACCATCCTGTTACCGCGTTACTTAGATAATTTATCGTGGAAACGTGGAAAAATGCACCAGCTATTACGGATTTTAAAGATATTTTTCTCAGAAGCACGGAATTCTAATGATGATGTATCTGTGAAACAAGGAATTCCATGATGATGTATCTGTGAAACACGGAATTCCATGATAATGTATCTGTGAAACACGGAATTCTATGATGATGTATCTGTGAAACACGGAATTCTATGATGATGTATCTGTGAAACGAGGAATTCCATGATGATGTATCTGTGAAACACGGAATTCCATGATAATGTATCTGTGAAACACGGAATTCTATGATGATGTATCTGTGAAACATGTTTCACAGATACATTATCACGGAATTCTGTGTTTCTGAGAAAAATATCTTTGAAATCCGTAATATGTTGTGCATTTTCCCACGATAAATTATCTAAGTAACGCGATAACAGGATGGTCATTTAAGCTTCCGTAGTTAACAATGATCAATCAGCATGAATTTTACATCAATTCAGGGATAGTCTTCTGTCTTTATTTTACCGTTCAAACGAAATTAATCAGTCCAGCGAATGCAGACTTGTGTTTATTCAGGGATCGTGTAGTATTCAAAATGTTCCGTAAAAAATTAAATTACACAGTAAAACCGGCCTAAGTGACAATGTTTTATTGAAAATCGACAGGTCTACAATATAATTTATCTACAATATAAAGCAAAAACGAAAATTATAGCATAAGCAATTAAAAAGATATGATTTAAAGAACACCGAACATGGCATGAAAACTGGTCCCTGGGGTCAGTTTTTGATATTTTCATGGCTGTTACGCATTATGGTAAATGCCAAGAAGTTTCGTGCTTTGCCAGAGCGGGTCACAAATGACAAATGATTATAAATACGTTATAAATATGCATACCAGGAAAATATATTTATGTGCGAAATTTAAGTTTTAAGAATGAGCAATTAAATATTCCCTGCTTCCCGTCATCACTTTTGGAAATAACAATTTGGCCTTCGGTTAAAATAAGGCGACCACTAATAAATATTTTCATTTCATTTCATTTCATTTATTGATTTCACAGGTAGAAAAACAAATAAACACAAATTTACATAAAATTAACAGAAACAGAAACAAAGGTAGCACCCCTGTAGAATTACAAAAAAAGTAAACTAAATTACTGTCGAGTTGATTTCCTGATGCTACCACTTAGGAAGTAAACAAACATTGAATCACACAAAGAACGATAAATGGCTTTAGGCACACTTTTGAGATGTAAAAATAATATTAAAATAAAAAATATAAAAACTTAAATACTACACAGTTTGAGTTAGGGCATCTCCTAGGCCAGGGACTAATAAATGTTTTCTAAGTAAGTTAACAAAATAAGATAAACTATAAATAACTGTTTCTTTAACATCTGTTGGTAGCACCTCCCATAATCTAGGGAATCTATAAAAAAGAGAATGATGAGCAGCATTGGACCTTGCCATTTGATGAGAAAACTTAATAACTTCAGTGTGTCTACGATTAACATGGATTAGATCAATAGGAATGTCAAATTTATTATATAAACATTTAATATTGATGTATTGTAAGCGTGCAGTCATGCTATAATCATAAATTTAACGGGACAATATCGTCACAATCACAGCAGACTAAAATAATCTGAAACTTTCACAGGTTGGTTTCTGTACATATATCATGATTCTTATAAAGTATAGATGTACATGTATATTTACAGACATTGTAACGGCAAGGTATAATATAGGTTTCGGTAATTCAAAAATAAACTAATGGTGGAACTTAAAGGGGCAGTATAGTCACGATCAGAGCAGACTTTCAACAGGGTATGGAATCGGTGTCCTAGTTTAAGATGAACACAGTGACTGAAAATTACTGGCTTGCTCATTTATGCAGCAGTAACGGTAATATGACCTTATCATGACTGTGGGTATTACTTTCAGTCACTGACTTAATCTACAACTAGCACTCCAATTCCATGCCCTGTTGATCTTGGTGATATTGTCCATTTAAGATTAAGATGAAATTTTAATTGAGATGGATATAACTGTCATGTACTGAATGTACCGTACATTTTTAACAGTCTTCAGAATGACTTTCCCTGGAAAACAAGCATTAGTTCAAGTGGCGTTTCTGCGCCAACAATCTTACTCCTTGAAACGGACTTGCCTCAGGACGTGATCAATCGAAATTAACAATTCTTTTTATCAGAGAGCTTTGCCTAAGGAAATGATTTTTTTTTTTTTTACCGCTGTTGGTCAAGCACTTATTCGAATTGCCAATCCCGCCAGTCCATCTTGGAGTAGGGCCAAAACAAGATGAAAATTAAACAGTTTCGTGTGAATTAATAGACTTGTCATAGTTTGGGTATTAATCTGAATGACGTCATGTTGAGTTTATGAAGAGTACTTGCAGATTATAAATATATATATATATATATATATATATATATATATATATACACTGAGCCAAAAAAGAAACTTATAAAATTTTAACAGATCACCAAATAAAATTCTGTGCATGAAAATGTACCAAATTTGGATACAATATTACTGCAATGTATTGCTTCAAATGGCAGTCAATAACCAATTGTTTGCTTCAATGACACAAGAGAAATGTGCACTGACCCAAAGGACTTGCTGTTCAACATGTCACATTATTCAGCTGCAGCCCTGTACACACATGCATGTCAATGAATGAAACAAAAGAATTTGTAAAGGGATTTGCACCCCTTACCTGCATGATTGCAAGTCTTCATACAGGGTTGCTCTAGTCCTTCTGAGTATTGCTAATGAAACAGATATGCCAAGGCTAACATGCATGTGTGTACAGGGCTGCAGCTGAAGAATGTGACATGTGGAACAGCAAGTCCTTTGGGTCAGTGCACATTTCTCTTGTGTCATTGAAGCAAACAATTGGTTATTGACTGCCATTTGAAGCAATACATTGCAGTAATATTGTATCCAAATTTGGTACATTTTCATGCACAGAATTTTATTTGGTGATCTGTTAAAATTTTATAAGTTTCTTTTTTGGCTCAGTGTATATATATATATATATATATATATATATATAAGACATTTATAGAACTTTATAATGACCACTGATGGTTTCCAAACTGTATTGTGTGAAATATGCATGTGTACACAATATACTATATACTTGGTTGTCTGTTTTCTATCCATTCTTCATTTCATTTTAATATTTAATATTTTAATTAAAGTCAATATCAATACTCTTATATAACTGAATCTTTAAATATAAATGATCATATCTATTTTTATACTGTAATTGTAATTGTAATGTTTTTATTTTGGATATTTTATGTTAAATTTGACTCAATTTAGCCTTTGGCTACAAGTTCAAATTGTTTTAATAAACCATCAATAATAATAATAATATATATATATATATATATATATATATATATATATATATATATATATATATATATATATATATATATATATATATATATATATATATATATATATATATATATATATATATATATATATATATATATAAATATAAATATAAATATAAATCAATAAAAAAGCATCTAGAGAATGTTTGCTTTGTCTGAGTATAGACCCTACATTAACATTTTTATTATTTGTGCTAGTTCTGAACAATCACATTTAAGTGTAGGCTTATACCTAATTATAAATGGTGCTGTCTCCATGCGCATGAAGTTCCTTGTCTGTATAACCTATATATAATGTTATTAGCGTATGGAAATATAATGTGCACTTGAATTGAATTGAATATTAAAAGGATAATGTCGTCATGGAATCGGTGTCCTAGCTTAATCTGAACACAGTGACTGAAAATTACTGGCTCATTTTAATATGCAGCAGCAACGGTAATATGACCTTATCATGTGGGGTATTATTTTCAGTCAATGACATGTTCAAAAGTATTTTGACTTAATCATAAGTCAATTTTTTTAAATTTCATAATTTTTATGAAAGAAATTATCATTTTATTGCAATTTTTCTAAATTCAACTTTAATTTACCAAAATTTATTTCCTAAAAATTAGGAAAAGTGGATTTATGATTAAGCCTAAGCCAAAATACTTTAGAACATGAGTTAATCTTAAACTAGCATTTCGATTCCATGCCCTGTTGATCTCTTTGTTTATCTCTATTTTCTCTTTAAGAGCTGATTCAAGTTTATTGTCTGTGATAGGATCATGTAATAATAATACATAATAATAAAGTCTTGTTTAGCGTCAAAATATTGTGTACAAGGCGCTTCACAGAAAACTAACAACGTAAACAGCCTGTGCAAAAATACACGTATATAGCTGAAGAGTATACCTGTGAGGAGATTGGTGTTCAATTTTCAGTTGATGTTAATTTTTTGTTGTACAATAATTTAATTCAATTCAATTCTATATTGCATTTATTTCCATACAACATAGCCAACACTATACAAAATTTGATATGGAGGCACAGTCGTAATATTAAAGTGCCTTTACTGCATAGAACAGAATTACAAAAAGAAAATAACTTTATTACTTAGCTGACAAACAAAAGGACAAATGACCGAGTGGATATTGTAATGGAATGACTGACGATGTAAGTTATTTGTAGCTTATGAGAAATGTAATTTAAAAAACGTAACTTTGTTACATACTGGGGGAAATCAAACCAATTTTAATTTGTACCAGATCACCCTCAGAATTGCAGTCACAAACTCGACATGGTTGGGGGATTCGATATGTTATCTTTCACAATGTTAGTCATCATAGGTATTGCAGTTATATGTTCAACTAGGAGCAGAGCTCACGCTTTTATAGTGTATTCAGACCGTTCCGCAAGGATCCATCCTCAGCCCACTTTTGCAATTTTGTTTTCAATTTGCTTGTGTTTAGCCACCTACCATTTTGTTTCAAGCCACAATGACTACAGCATGCAGAAGACACAATTATTTGTTATCTTAACTCTCCCACAGAGGAAGTGATGGGATGAAAACCTGGTATGACTTATAGCAAGATGAAATTAAAAACATATAAATGGAAATGTCAGATATACGTCACTATCGTTAACATCATTCTTGAACTTAAAGAGAATATACATCTTTGGTGATTACTAGATGGCAAAATTACTGAATTATAAAAGTAACTAAACTTAAAAATAGGCATAAGCTTTCGTAGCTACATCTACTTCATCAGATGCATCTGATGAAGTAGCTGTAGCTACGAAAGTTTATGCCTATTTTTAAGTTTAGTTAGTCTTAAAAGTGCTACCATTTATATATATATATCTCTTATTCTACCTGACTAACACGGCTGCATACAGATCTATGAACTATAAAAGAAATTACTTGATATGAATTTGGTGATGATATTAAAAATCCTGATATTATTTTCCGTCTGACATTGCTGTCAAATATACTGAACAGCAAAAGAAACGCAAGTCCGAGGACAGCAAAAGAAACGCAAGTCCGAGGTCTTGTCAAGTTTTCAAACAGAAGACAAACCATTTTGATTCTAATCACTCATTTAATGAAAAATGCTTTCAATTTGTGAGCTGAAAGTGACTTGCGTTCTTTTGCTGTTCAGTATATGTTTAATTTGTACTCATAATTAAGTATAAAAAACAATTTGAATGATTCATGGTCATGATTCATTTTCCAAATCTGAATGCATTATATATTCCGTTGATGACGACAAAATAAACTGAAATGTTGGTTTCTATGCATATATCTTCATTATCATACAGTAGTATGTATTTACAGACATACCAATTATCTGGCAAAGATGTTTTGCAAGTAATCAAAGGATTCTAAAAGCATTCCATCATCCATGGTCAAAACATATTGACGTAGCAGTACAGAACCAGGACATACAGAACCCTGGGTTTACCGGTATATAGCCGCATCCGTGGGCTTACCGTCTTCGAGTATTGTCTCTCCCAGTAAGCCCTAATTGAATCCGGTTTGACGATATGAATACAAAACATGTTGCACTGTGCGCATCCAGCCTTATATCCCAGAATCATGTTTAATGCTGATTCTGTTAAGTTATTGCTCTCTTGTGCAGGCGCGTAGTCAGCCTTCTTAGTGTGTGTGTGTGTGTGGGTGTGGGGGGGGGGGACGGGAAAAGCCATTTTTGGTCCCCATTTTCAGGTCAGAACGCGCCACACAAGCGTAAACTATACATGAATGAGACTCAGCCAAGCTGGCACCGTCGTCATCACCACACCTTCCACAATATAAAATAATGAGAAGCAGATCACATCGTGGTATCAAAACAAGTACGAGTATAAATAAATGAGTATTTTTTGTTCCAGTTCGTCTTGTCTTTTGTTAAATTTTTGCCGTCCCCATTTTATCACTTTAAATTTCTGTGGGTACTTTAAATTTCTGTACTTTTCCCCACCTGCCCCTCCCCCCCCCCCCCCCACTGGCTACGCCACTGCTCTTGTGTTCGAATAAGGATACGTACGTAAAACGTTTTCCACAAAACGTGGAACTTTCAAAGTTCAGTTGGTATGCAAATGTTTTTACTCATATTGGTCAAATTTAAAGGACAATATCGTCACGGCCAACAAGGCATGGAATCGGAATGCTAGTTTTAGATTAACCCAGTGAATGAAAATATTACCCCACATTATATATTACTTAGGTCAATCTGCATTACCGTAGCTGCTATATAAATGAACCAACAATTATTTGCAGTCACTGCGTTCATCTTAAACTAGGACACCGATTCCAAGCCCTGTTTGAAGGCTGCTCTGATCGTGACGATAGTGTCCCTTTGACTCAAAATAATACTATTGCGGTCAAAAATGCAAACTAACATAAATTAGTTATATATATTTGCCATCATATTTTCACTAGGACTAAGCTCGTCCTTGTAACGTCACAGAGTTGACACAAACAAGCGGCATTTTCATTGATCTTTTGATATTGTGTAGATGGGCATTTATTCGTTCACTTAATCTTACTGTTTGTATTGATAATTTTGATATATACTACTCAAAACAATTTAGGGAACACCGGATTTTTAACATCAAATAGCTTTGGGCCATGTTGAAATGTTCCATGAACCGGGATTTTCATTTGCAACCCCCTCGCTCTTTCAGTAGTCATGTCATGAAATGTGTAATCACTACATGCATCCTTTATTATCTGTTTCATTGTGCAGTTGTTTCTCATAAATTCTGTGAAACATTGTGTTTATCTAAATAAAAATGATCTTGCTTTAACTGAGATTGTTCCGGTGTTCCCTAAATTGTTTTGAGCAGTATACAATGTAATTTTGCAAATAAGCATGATTCCAACAATGACCGAAGACGAGAGACAAACTAAATATTATCTCTTTGTTTCAATCTTCAACATAATATACAGAAAAGTCACCAGAAATGGAGAGCCGGCCGGTGTCTTCTTCCAATTATTTAAGTCCCGTAAGACACATGAATGAATGTTTGTTATTGTCTCGTTAATGACACAACAAATGAGCTGAAACTTTCAGATGTTAGTTTTTATAATATTTTATAAGTCTTGATTCAAGTATATGGATGCATTAATGTAAATTATACCACTTGTAGCTTTGCAGAACTAATTACTACTCAATTGAGCATTTCACATGGTGTCACCGCAATTACTCTTACTTATAAATTGTACCAATGGTGTTCCTTTCACTTAAAATTTAAAATGATTAATTGAAACATGGAAACAAATTAATTGTATTTATGATAGAAAATTAGCTTTTGCAAACTGCTTACCAACCTATGTAGTATATTGTCTTTACGTTTCGAACAAGTTCTTTCTCAAAGGCAAAATGGGACAGAACACATGGGATGGGAGGAGGGCAAAAACAACAAATGATGGATACATGACAAACAAGACAAAACATACCTTCTCTGTTGCAGTATCCCCCAGTTGTGGTTCTCCTTACATTCCATGTATTTTGTGTCTGTTTTGTCTTGTTCGAAACGTAAGGCCTATAACTACAACACTCTTAAAGGTGCTATGAAATAGGTTTTTTTTTCATTGTATGATAAAGTATGCCTACTGGAACATATATTTGTCATTTGTAACTTTTTCCCCTCACGTTTATACCATAAAAAATATTAATTTTTAAATTTAGGGGGTGCTTTTCGACACGCCCATATCCCCTCATTAGCATAAAATTCGTGACGTACATTGAGGCGATCCGCGATCCACAGCACTTGCCCAAGTATGCGTCGTATATACAGCGCACCACTGCATGCAGAGTGTTGCTAAGTTTTCTGTCAGGTTTGAAGCTTATTATTTTCGATAATGCCATCGAGGTGTGTCGCTGCAGGTTGCAGCAACACCACCAAAGACGGTGTTAGTCTACACCAATTTCCGACTGATCCAAATACAGACGTATTTGGACGGCTAAAGACGTATTTGAAGCTGACCAGAGCGAAGTCGTCGGGACCGACGGAACACTCATTCTTATAAAGTGCACACTTCGAGCAGACATGCTTTGAACGGGGCCTTCACAGCCAGTTCGGTATGGCTTATAAGGCCATGCTGCTACCAGATGCAATTCCAACAATATTCCCGCTAAGTAAGAAGGCTGGGAAGGCTCCAACGAAGAAGAGAGGTGCTTTTTAAAGCGAGAAAGACTCAGGGTAAGTGGCCATTTAGTTATACTCCCATGCATAACCCAGTCCACTTCCGTGCAAAACGACACCATACTCACCGTTAACGTTTCAGTGTTCACGGCATGAAAACATGCTGTGATTTCCGCATTAATAAAAAACATCGTGTCTGATTTTATATCCTGGCAAGACAAACATTAAAACATTAAACCTTTCTCATTATGCCTGCGCTTGATTTGAGTTTTTTAAATGATCAGAACTTTGACCCAACTGTTTCTGTTATTTCATAAAATAACACCGTAATGTTAGCATTGCCTTCGGTGTGTGTTCCGACCGCATGATGGGGGTTGCGCTGCGTTTCACGGTACATCCGTGGCTGGGTTATCGCTGTTTGAGTGCATGTTTATATTACGCAAGTCTTGTGTAAACACGTTGCCAGCATGTTGTAAAGCTTAAATCCTTTAGGTCAATATGAGTTAAGTCTAATTTCCATACAATCTATGATACAATGGGACTTAGTGTTTATTACCCGATCAAAGTCTGGCACCAAACCATATACCGCCTAGCTCCGCGAGAATGTATAGAAATTCTCTGCCTTTGTGTACGTCACGAACGTTTCGTTAAAACTTCGACAATTCGGGGGGTCAATTTTTGATTATTAGATAAACCATTAACAATCCACTCGATTAATAAAAACCATTTAAAATTGTTTTTAATTCATACCAATCAATATAACAGCACCAAAAAATAAAGTTTGGTAAATACACTCTTCACAGGACCTTTAAAACTAAAAGTGTTGAATCAACCATATACGAGTTCGGTGAGTGACAACACTTTATGAAGTTAAATTCAAATCAAAGTGTTGAATTAACAAAAACGCAAGTTATACCTTACTTTATTAATGTTCATTCAACACTTTTAAAAGTTAAATCTAACTTTATAAAGAGTTGTCACTGACTGAACTCTTTAAAATGTTGATTCAACACTTTACTTGTAAGAGTGTATTTTGCATATAAATAGTGACAATACATTCTCTCCCCGTGTCTATCTTCAACATATCACCACTAATAGAGAGTGGTGTCCTCTTCCAATTATTCAGACCCATAAGACAAGGGTCACACAAATATGAATGCATTTTCTTTATTGTTTCGATAAAATGAGCTGAAACTTTCAGATGTTGCTTTTTATATTATTTTATAAGTTATTTTATAAATTATCAAATATGGATGCATTTTGCGATCATTAGATACAATTCATTGGGAGGAAAAATAATGGCACAAAGGCATACTAAAATTGATAAAATGAAACATGTAAACAAAATAAATTTGTTTGTAATAAAAAAATAAAAAAGGATTGTAATACAAAAATAAATAATAATAATACAAGAATCGTAAATCATCAATATTGTATTATTTTGTGTTATCCCCCCCCCCAAAAAGGGACAGCACAAAGCATGTGCTTAAAGTATAACACTGGATTTAAAGGGAAGGTAATGACTAGATAATCAAATTAATGAAGTAAATAATATCTGAAGCCTTACTTTGTGTACAATTAGTTCATCTTAGGGAAAACATGAATTGTGTTTTGTGATGTTGAATTTACGAAAATTTGCTATCCAGCAATATTTGTAAATCATGTAAATTAAAAAAAAACATGTATCAGTTTTTAGTTTTTTTCTCAAATATTTCACAGCCAAGTGTGATGACATTTTCACAGGTTACCGGTACTTTTATGATGCATTTCTTGAAAACTAAAGGATTAAAATTAACACACGTTACCAAACACCAATGGGATATAGCTTCCCTTAAAAATATCAAATTGTCACCCTTAAATGGACACTATCGTCACCGTCAGAGCAGACATTCAACAGGGCATGGAATCAGTGTCCTGGTTTAAGATGAACACAGTGACTGACAATTACTGGCTCATTTATGCAGCAGTAATGGTAATATGACTTTATCATATGGGGTTATTATTTTCAGTCACTGAGTTAATATAAACGTAGAACTCCGATTCCATGCCCTGTTGATTGTGACGATATTGCCCCTTTAACAAAATGCAAAATGTATGCGGTATCTTTTATATTTTAAAAGGAAGGTTACACGTTTGAAAATCATAAAATAAATAAATGATGACAGTTTTTATTTGGTGTAAGGTTATAAATGGTATAGGTTGGTGAAATTCTTGCGTCGGGAGATAAACAATTGATTTAATCTTGCCCTACACCGACGTGTGTATCGCCTCGTGGGTTCGAATCCCGCCCGAGTCGCCTGTGTAATTTTTTCACAGACACTCGGAAAGCACTGAGTATACAGTGCTATACACACGTCGGTGTAGGGCAAGATTAAATCAATTGTTATAAATGGTGATAAGCAACATCGCTTGAAATATTTCTGTCCAAACTGGTATCATCTTTAAACCAAATTAATAAAATAATTTCTTTACTGAATTTTCGACTTGATGAGATGAAAATTACGAATAATCTGAATGCATTTTCGCCATTTTTTTCTTCAGAACAACACGACGAAATAAGTCGAGATATATGTGTTTCCGTACGTATTACGGACATTTTACCTAAAGTCTAACTTGCCTTTAAAATATAGGATTGGTATTTCAAAAATTTAAAAATGTCGAATTTTAATGTAAACCTTTCTTAGTGTTAAAGGGACAATATCGTCACGATCAACAGGGCATGGAATTGGAGTGCTAGTTGTAGATTAACTCATTGAATGAAAGTAATACCCCACATGATCAGGTCATTATTACCACATGATCAGGTCATTATTACCATTGTTACTGCAAAAATTAGCAAGTAATTTTCAGTCACTGTGTTCAACTTAAACTAGGACACCGATACCATGACCTGTTGAAAGTGTTCTGATCGCGACAATGTTGTCCCTTTAAGTTGATGATGATACGTATCGTCCCTAGAAATATTTCATGTCTGAGAAAAAATGAAATTATTTCCAGTTTGAATTTAGGAAAAATAGTACTTACCAATAGGCAGGGCTCCAAACAACAAGAATAACACGGCACGGAAATACACACAGCGCGCCATTGTCTCCTGTAGTTTCATCTTCTACAGAAGATGTCCTTTTCCCTTTGTAGACAGCATACACGTCATGCCCCACGGCATTCCATTGACATCAATTATTTAATGTTGCCTATGTATTTACGTATGTATTTATTTACTTCAGCTATAAGATAGAACTAAGCCACTGTGTATTTCCAGGGAGGTGCGATGCGCAGGGGACGCGTTGACTCGCTATCACCACAGCTGACTGATTTGATTCGATTCATACGTGTCACTGACCAAGCAATAGTGAAGTTCCTGACGATTTTATGCTCAAACAAGATTCACTCTAGTGTATAGTTCCATACCTGTCGGAAACACGATGTCATGTAAATACAGATCGAGTTAATCGAAAAGAAGTAATAGAAACGGGGAAAAAATACACAACACAAGTTATGGTGAGAATGCAATGTTTATTCCAAACAAACGTGCTTTGTACAGGTACACTGTTAAAAAATTGTTCTTTTACAGTAAGTTGTTTTTGTCAATTGGCATTACGGAGACTTCTTTATTATACAGCAGATTCTTTGTTATACAGCAGAATTTTCCCCTTGTGCATCAACAGCAGACCATGCTGTAACTTAACAGAGAATAGGAACGTAACCATTTAGTAACGGCACATTTCTGTATAATTCACAGGAAAATCAGAAAACGGCAACTTCTGCTGTAAATGGTTTGATTCTTTTCAACAGAAAAACTATAACTCAGACAATTTCTCACAGTGGTTTAAATTTTATTATTAAATATTTTGGTTCATAATTGCCCACTAAGAACTCCACTGTTGTAGGTTTTAACACCCTAGTTGTGTTTAGTATAGAAAATGGATGGCAGAACTCTATATATTAATGGTATACATTCATATGTCATCCTATAATATTATACACAAATATTCCTTCCTAAAATGGCCTATGAAACAGGAGTTTTCTAACTCACAAGTCGGTAGCCATGCTAGCGTTACTTTTCTTCCATTCAACTACCGAATTGGGTATGTTTTCATACATTTTTTCTCCCTTTTTGGTAATTATGCTAATGAATTTGCATATTCATGAGCGCATCAGTGATGTCACAGCAGGATCAGTTTGTGCATAAAAGTTGAACGAAATCCTCATCTTTTCAGAAGTCAATTAAATAATAATAATAATGTGGACTTATATAGCGCACGTATCCACCAAACTGGTGCTCAAGGAACATTATATTATTACCTCTGCTCATCAGGCTTATAAATCATTCCTGAAACCATCTCAACTCCCTGGGGAATATACAGCTCAATTGCTGCCATTACAGTGCATATAGGGCTAATCAAACACAATCACCAACTCTGCCCTCACAGGTACCCATTTACCCCTGGGTAGAGAGAAGCAATTGTGGTAAAGTGTCTTGCTCAAGGACACAACCACCATGGTCGCGGTTGGGATTCGAACCCACATTCTGACGACCCAGCCATCAGAACACAAATCCGATGCACTAAACCGCTCGACCGTGGCACTCTTGATTGTGTATGTTGCCATGTTGGTCATGTTGTCATGAGTGTGGGTTACCTGTCCGTAAATTTCGTGTAAGGGTTGAGGTTTTGATTTGTGCTCTTTGAGTGCTCCTGTGACACAGAGTTCCTGTTATGAGCTCATGAAACAGCGCCCTCATGTGTCACGGATAATCATGGAAATTAATACCAACATTAAACAGTTCATTCAATCTTCAGAGTAAACATAATCATAGGTAATAATTCTAATTACAAATGTAATGTAATGTAATGTAAATTTATTCTTAGTAACACGCATTACATGTTAAAACATCTCAATGCGTCTGACAAATATACAAAAATAGCAATGTTAACACCATATAGCGGACTAAAAAGTAATATTAAGCATTTACAATAACAATTAAAATCTAAAATCTAAAAAGATAAATCAAATTATAAAAATGGCTAAAAATCAATTATAACACCATAAAAGCGACTAAATAGTAACAATCACACAATTACAAAAAATTACAAAAACAATTACACAAATGCTGTGTACTGTGAAACAATTGCGTGACATAGTAATTATAGGCTATATTCTACAAGTAAGATGAGAAATTTGTGTTAAATTATCATCATCATCATCATCATCATCATCATCATCATCATCATCATCATCATCATCATCATCATCATCATCATCATCATCATCATCATCATCATCATCATCATCATCATCATCATCATCATCATCATCATCATCATCATCATCATCATCATCATCATCATCATCATCAGAAAGAGAACAGACGCCTGAGAAACTAGATGCTTGTCTTCGGGACATCCGCAACTGGATGGAGAGCAACCACCTTGTACTCAATGATAGTAAGATGGAAGTACTGCATTTGTCCTCACGCTTCGGTCCTTCCCAAGAACTGGCTTCAATTATTCCAGACACCTTTCCAGTCAAGCCCTCTACTTCAGTTCGTGACCTTGGCGCATACTTCGATAGTCACCTCACTATGCGTCGTCATGTGAATGCAGTCTGCAGCAAAGCTTCTTTGGCACTCAGGAGGATTGGAAGCATCCGTCACTATCTAGACAACCACACAACAGAGGTGCTTGTCCATGCCTTCGTGACTTCTGTACTTGACAACTGCAATAGTCTTCTGCTAGGTTCTCCGGATAAGGACATTGCTAAGCTCCAACGGGTACAGAATTCAGCTGCACGACTGGTATCGCGGGCCAAGAAGAGGAACAACATAACACCCGTCCTAAAGAGCCTACACTGGTTACCAGTTCAATCTAGAATTCATTACAAAGTTATGCTCATCATCTTCAAAGGCATCCACGGTCTGTGTCCAGATTTCATCTCCCAACTTGTTATCCCTTACACGCCATCAAGATCCCTCAGGTCATCCACACAGCAGCTCCTCACCATCGGTTCATGCAGGACCAAAACTTATGGAGACAAGACATTTTCAATTGCAGGCCCACGGCTCTGGAACTCTCTTCCACAATCTCTCCGATCCGAAACTGAACTGCAACTTTTTAAGAAACATCTAAAGACCCATTTGTTTAAATTGGCTTTTCAGTGACTGTTATCAACCAACTGACACACAGCTATTTTTTTGTTTTGTTGATCATTTTATTTTATTTTGCATTAAATTTGACTGTTAAGCGCATTGAGAGATCCAGTGGATCTGAAATGCGCTATATAAGAACCTGCTATTATTATCATCATCATCATCATCATCATCATCATCATCATCATCATCATCATCATCATCATCATCATCATCATCATCATCATCATCATCATCATCATCATCATCATCATCATCATCATCATCATCATCATCATCATCATCATCATCATCATCATCATCATCATCATCATCATCATCATCATCATCATCATCATCATCATCATCATCATCATCATCATCATCATCATCATCATCATCATCATCATCATCATCATCATCATCATCATCATCATCATCATCATCATCATCATCATCATCATCATCATCATCATCATCATCATCATCATCATCATCATCATCATCATCATCATCATCATCATCATCATCATCATCATCATCATCATCATCATCATCATCATCATCATCATCATCATCATCATCATCATCATCATCATCATCATCATCATCATCATCATCATCATCATCATCATCATCATCATCATCATCATCATCATCATCATCATCATCATCATCATCATCATCATCATCATCATCATCATCATCATCATCATCATCATCATCATCATCATCATCATTATTATTATTATTATTATTATTATTATTATAATTTTTTTTCTTTTTTTTTTTCTTTCAGTGGAGTTAAACTCCATTTATTGCATCACTGTTTCGACACAAAACTTTACAAAATACAAACATTTCCACAATTACAAAGTATCACAAATAAAACAACAACGACATTCTAGACATTAAACTAACGACATAAATAAATTAAATAAATAAATAAAATTAAATGCGACAATAAACAAATGGAATTAACCTTATATACACAGATTAAAATACAAATAAACAAGTGGAAATTCATGAAGCAAAATAAATCAAAACAAAAATACAGCGGATGCAATAAAATAATAAAAACATAATGCATGTTACATTTAAGGAAACTGAAACGAAAACTTAATTGTAAACAAAACATTCGCACAATTAAATTGCAATTCGCCAAATGGAAAATTAAACGAGCGAAATAAATCACAAAAAACATAATGGATGCAATGAATTATTAATAAACATAATTCAAGTATAACTATAATGAAATTATTCTGAAGTTAATCACCATCACAATTAAATTACATTTCGCCAAATGTTAAACAAAGAAGCGAAATAAATCACAAACAAAAGGTGGATGCAGTAATAATCATAAGGCAAAGAAATTGGAACAAAAACATACATGTTAACAAAAAAGGCGCACATATTATTATTATTATTATTATTATTATTATTATTATTATTATTATTATTTTATTCTTCAAATTTCCGATTCTGTACCTTTAATTTATATTCTAAAGAAAATATAATGATGGTAATTGCCAATGCACTGATCGTTACAAGGAAAGATAACGCTAAGGCAGCTCGGTCAATCACCAACGCTACATCCTTCCAGTCCAAGTATTCCTTCTTAGATGTTAGACTCTTCTCGTTCGTGTTAGCCTCTTTTGGGGTCATTATCCCGCTTGTTATGACTTCCTCGGAGATATTATTGTTGGGGCGTGCCGCTGGCGTGGTGTTCACTTTGCATGCGCAGGAGTGGGCGAGGCCATTGTTGAGTTCAGAGGTTGATGCTTTGGCGCAGTTTACAGCCATCACTACTGATTCACTGTACAGTAACTGTTGGTGTGATGCTTCGCCATCATTCAGGCGAACACCAGCCGCAGACGGAGAGGGTCCGTGATAGTACTGAATATTGTAGAATAGGACACGGGCCATTTTCTGGATGACAGCGCGCAGCCATCGAGGAACATGACGGCGATCGTTGTGGTAAAACAACTTGAGCACTACCACGGTGCATATGATTGACGAACAGCCAAGAAAGACCATAGGCGTGAAATAAAAACCTGTTTATTATGAAAAACAAAGAGACGTTTATATGAAATATATGATTAAATATTGACTAATCTCCTGAAGACGATCAGAGCATACTGATTCTCTACGTTGAGTTGTAACGTCCAGTTCTTTTCAGAACTAACTACTACTCAATTGAGAATTTCACATGGTGTCACCGCAAACATTCTTAGTATTTTTCACCTTTTCACCATGCAAAGCTACAAACATTACTTAAAGTATTGATTAGTTCAAAATAACAAAATATTGTAAACTTTTAAAGTAAAACTTACTAGGTATAAAGCAGATGGTAGTATCGTCTTTGATCTTGGAAGTTTCAGTTTATTGTATTGAATCTTTATTGAATCTCGTCAACGATGAAAAAAAGCTTTCACATGTTGATTTTTATACGTAGGCCTAGGCATGGGCGGATCCAGAACATTTTTTAGGGGGGGCTGAGAATCAAAAACAATTATTTTTCAGTACTACAAAAATTACAACGAAATAATCAAAGGGTGAGAAAAACAAAGCACACTGTGGGAATGGGAGTGCATTCTCCTCTCCCCTCCCCCCCTCTCTCTCTCTCTCTCCCTTTTTTATTTTTTTAAATTTTTAATTTTTTAAATTTTTATTTTTTTAATTTAATTTTTTTAATTTACGATTTTAGGGGGCTACAGCCCCCTTAGCCACCCCCTGGATCCGCCAATGCCTAGGCCTATCT
Source organism: Zoroaster sp. YZ-2022 (assembly GCA_029582265.1). Taxonomy (NCBI): domain Eukaryota; kingdom Metazoa; phylum Echinodermata; class Asteroidea; order Forcipulatida; family Zoroasteridae; genus Zoroaster; species Zoroaster sp. YZ-2022. Next base: position 3,935,049 of record CM055818.1, on the reverse strand, counting down.
CATGTTGATTTTATAAAGTATGGAAGCATTCTATATCGACAAACATTCATTCGAGATTTTGATTAATTGTACTAAAACGGAAGCCTCTAAGCTATTTCAAGGAAACATAAACTCCACACATCGAATAGGTTTCATGTAAATCTATCATCATTTAAGGTTTTCGAGATTTTTAAAATGATTTTTGAATAGTTTGTATTTTGCATTGGTTTCTATGGGCAGCGGCGTAGCCAGGACTTTTTCAGTGGGGGTGCACAGGGGTATGGGTTTTTTCCCTTTTCTTTTTCTTTTCTGTTTTTTGGGGCACTATGAGGATTTTTCGTGGGGGGCACGTGGGGGGGGCACTGGAAATTTGTGGGGGGGCACGTGTCCCCCCAGGCCCCCCGTGGCTACGCCGCTGTCTATGGGTGTTTATTTAGTGGGGTGCACCCGGAAGTTGCACCTTACCGATTATTGGCGATTTGTCGGCAGACGTTGGCGGCAGTGCGTCGTTAATCAACTGCTGGAACAAGACAAGGGCGAGCAGGTTGGTCATCCCAAGTTGTATCTTCTCTCCAGACTCCGGGGGAAGTGCAAACACCATCAGGTTCAATACAGACAACAGTACGCATGGTAGAATGATGTTCAATACATAGAACAGTGGGCGTCTCCTCAGATGTATGTAGTACGTGAGTTCGGGATAGGGGGCCGTAGAGCACGGGTAGAATATCTCCATACGGACCACTTCGACTTTGATCAGTTCCCAAATGCTATCATCTCGGAAGTAGTTCTGCGTTGACTTGGCCCCTTGTGTCTGCACAATGTCCAGCTCTGAGCCGTCATAAGCCCATGAAGTGAATTTCAAGTCGCAAACTTGGGTGTCAAAGGGGAAGAGACGGGCGTCGATGTTACAGGTGCATTTGAGGATAGTAGGTGTAGACCAATCGACCTTGCCGGTATTTTTGACAACGGCGGCTATGTCCTTGTAGCTCTCGAAATTATTGTTGACACTGTAGAAAGAAACACTTGTTTAAAGGCAAAGCATTGGTGTGGTTGGCAAAACTGCTCCTAAAACTAAAAGCAGGCTTACTTTCTTTCAATCAAGATATACATAGTAGACCATAATATCTGAAAGATGTCAATATGAAGGTATAGTACACGTACATGTACCGCATGTTAAGGTCACTTACCGCCATCATCGATCACGACCATGCGATTAAATATTGGTTGACTAATGGCCGTACACAGTTTGAAAGTATATACTTAAAGGGGCACTATCGTCACAATCAACAGGGCATGGAATCAGAGTGCTAGTTTTAGATTAACAATGACTGAAAATAATACCCCCACGCAGCGGCGGCACCAGACCTGTTAAACTGGGGGCAAGCTTAAATCTTTAATGTAATTTTGTACTGCTGAAAAAGCATTGACTTAACATCGGGGAAAAATTGGGGGGCAAATTGGGGGGGGGGGGCAAAGAAAGTAACCGGGGGAATTTGCCCCCCTTGCCCCCTGTAGCGCCGCCGCTGCCCCCACGTGATATTAAGGTCTTATTACCGTTGCTGCTGCATAAATGAGCCAGTAATGTTCAGTCACTGTGTTCATCTTAAGCTAGGACACCAATTCCATGCCCTGTTGAATGTCTGCTCTGATCGTGACGACACTGTCCCTTTAATCGGTCCACAAGTTTGGGAGAAAATTACATGACAGTATATTAATTCTCATATATAGTGGACAGTACTGAATAGGACTTGGTACCAAGTCTTAACATTTCGAACTGAAAGGTAGGGCAAATAAATTTCAGTTTAATTTCCTGCACTCAGATATCAAAGACAAAAAAATCTTAAATTAAACATATAATTTGGTTATTAACATAATAAGACAGTTATTTAAAAAACATTCACAAGTTAAGAATGTTCCACTTGAGATCAAATTTCTACCTGTTTTTGTTGTTCTTTGCAATCTTTTTTCAAGATGAAAGGAAAATAAATAAGAAAAAAACATAATATTGTGTCTCTAAATCTACAGTTATAAATTGCTTCCTTTACTAATAAAATACATAAGTTGAAAAGAAGATCTGGATTTCTTGCCGGCCTCAAAACCGAAAAAGAATTGATTTTGTATTTAATTTAACTTTATGTGACTGAAAGACTTTTCCACCAAATTTCAAATTTAAAATGTTTTTGGCAAAATAACCCCAAAAAATGCTTGGGAGTCTTGGGAATTTTTTTACAAAAAGTACAAATCTGATTGGTCACAATATAATATTCATTTTTAAACGCCTTTTGTTTTTCATCAATAAATGAGTATTAATCTTAAAATGCAACAAATAAATCCAGTATCATGCTTTTCCTTCGATTCCACATTCAAACTGGAGCTTGTTCTGAGATGTGTGTGGCAGCTTAACACTAAGTAAGTTTTACATTACAAATCAACAATTTGCCATTTTGGAATTACTAATCCTAAACGTTACCCTTGAAAGAAGTGTATAAACTATAATTATGTATATGCATACTTTATTTATCTGTTTTAAGGCAAGATATAAAGGCCTATGTACGGAACCGCCAACCTGCCTTGAACGTTTAAAGATAAAGTATATCGCTCGTGTTTGGCTAAGACGACCCACAAAATAGAATTTATAATTTTTTGAAACATAATATCCATGTTAAATGATAAAAACAAAAATTATGAAATTCGGATGTCGGAAACTGTAAATAAAAGCGATATTTCGAACGCGCTTGGTTCTGATTGACAGCCGCGCTAGCCAATCGAAAGACTGCACGCACCCTCGTGCAAGATGAGGATTAAAACAGTGGGCCAGCATTTTTGTTCATTTGAGTTTTCATTTTACTGGTTCTAATCCCTGACGGTTATTTTTTCGTTCAATATCTGAAATGAAACTATATAAATTCCTTAACCCCAGAAAACAGCAATTCAACATTTAAATATATTTTTACCGTCATATCGGCCCAAACACGAGCGATACATCTTTCGAGCCAATAGTGAAAATACGTTGTAATGTGAAATATACTTGGTGTAAAACAGCTCAGAGAAGTTACTCACTTTTTATACAGCGTGGTATCCGGCATCCATATTTGGGATGTGTGTACAAAAAGAGATGTTACACCACCGTGTTCGTCTGGATCCCAGGTTAGGAATTCATCTTGCCAGGTCTGACAATAACAAGAAACAACGCCTTGTTTACTAAAAAAAGGATATCACATGAATGAATGCGAGGGGTGCGTTACGAGGGTTGTTACTCCCAAATTAAGACTGATAAACTGTCCATATATGATTAGGATATAGACCATATATAAACTACTGGGGTCGGGTGCACGGGAGTTACGTGTATCCCCGCCTGAGATTTGTGCCACAGGTTCTCCCTACCCCCAACCCTAGTTATGCCAACCCAAGCCAAGTTAGCCAGTGTTGTCAGGTATAGGGAAACCTTATTGCTCAATATGTGCTGTGGAACTTAAAAACATTATGCACAACAACTCTGCATTCATGTTGACGTAACTACAAAGCTATAATGGCAATGTGCATAATTATACATGAGCAAATCAGTGATGTCACAGCAGGATCACATGGAATATCATGGTTGTCTGGAAACTGTTTGAGGTAACCACTGTTTTGTAAGACTTGTAGCTTTGCATGGTGAAGAGGATAAGTAAGACTAATTGCGGTGAGACCATGTGAAATTCTCAATTGAGTAGTAATTAGTTCTGCAAAGAACTGGAGGTACAACTCGACGTTTCGATCAGTGTGCTCTGATCGTCCTCAGGAGAATGCCGGACTATGGGAAATGCTGCTGCTTAAGTAGGCTGCTGGAGGATTACGCGATGACAGGATGCTACAGGATTAGTTCGTTGAGGTGTGCAGGCGGGAACTGTTGAGACTAGGATCCTAGGAGTTGGGGAGAGGAGTGTGTGCTCACTGAATCGAATCAGTTGTTGACAAGCACGGGGGTAGCCAGGGTGGTTAACTTAGGATATAGGAGATCCCTCAGTCTGGGGTGGGTTATGGACTTTGGATATAGAAGATCCTTCAGTCCGTAGTAGTGGTCGCCAAATGTCGCTGATGTAGAAGCCGATGTCATGTGGCACAGTGTCGTGTTTAACGATCTCAATGGCCTCTCTGATGCGTCTGGGGTGCCATGTGTCGATGGGTGTGATGAGTTGGGCTGCCCGCCAGTCGATTTGGTGGTCCTTGATGTGTGAGTGCTTGACGATGGCTTACTGTTTTATTGGACAAGGTTTGGGGTTTTGATTGTGTGCACTGTCAGTGCTGCTGTGACACTGAGTTTCTGTTGTGTTCTCACAACAGCGCCATCATGTGTCAAGTATAATCATGAACACTTTTACAAATTTAAACAGCATTCTCAATCTTTACTGTACTTTAAAAATAGATTTTCCATATTGGCTTTAACTGTCCAGAAGCACTGATAATTGAATATTTGCTAAAAAGTAAATTTCACAGTGGAATTGATGATGTATTCCACGACAGTATTATTGTCGTCCAATGTATTGTGAGACACGTACCTGTGTGAGCCAGCCACCAATCTGTATTGTTTGATCTTTCTCATTCTGTTCAGAACAAAGTGAAACAACAATATTACTGAAGATTTCTTCGATTCACTTCTCAGTCCTCGTTATCTTTGTAGATTAGATAAAGATATGTGACTGGCTCTGGCAAAACCCTAAACTTGGACCCAATTTTCAAAAGTGAGATTTTGGTATAGTTTGATTCTCTAGATTTGTCTCTTTCATTTGATATCAGATTTGTAGAAAACAGAAAACAGAAACAGAAACAGATCAGAAAACAATTCTTATAATATAAGAACATTTTTTCTCTGATTTCTACAAATCTGGTATCAAATGAAAGAGGAAAATCTACAGAATCAAACTATACCAAAATCTCACTTTTGAAAATTGGGTCCAAGTTTAGGGTTTTGCCAGAGCCCGTGTTTGGCGGAAGAGACCCCCAATAAATAGAATTTAAAAAGCGAACGAACTGTTAAAGATAATATCGTTATTGAACGAACCAAAAAAAACATTATGAAATTCAGATGTCGGAAACTGTAAATAAAAGCGACATTTTAAAAACGTGCTTGATTCTGATTGACAGCCGAGCTGGCCAATGGGAAGACTGCACACGCCCACAGCCTGTTAAGTACAATAAATTGTGTGATCACGTGCAGGCGATAGGGACCTCGCCTTCGGCTCAGTCCTCATCGCCCGTGACCACGCACAAAACCGGTCATTCCTGTGGTAAAGACCACCCGACAAACTGTTATTCCCTTCATTTCAGAGATGATCAATTGTAACAGAAAACCTCCACTTAGTAGCTAAAGTTGCTCAGACATGTTGGATTAATTCAAAATAACTTAAAAACTGACATTTTCCATGTTGAAAACAGCGGCGAACTTCCAACTGCCATTTTGGTTTAACTACCAGCAAACTTTCAGAAGTAGCTAGGCCACGTGATTAGTATGCTAATTAGTCTAAGGAAGGTTATGGAGAGCTGTGTGACATGGTATATAATCAAAACATTACCTTGATGCAATAATTCAACTTACCAGTTCAATGACTTGTGTAACAAGGAGCCGAAACAGCACAGTGGTTTTTGTGCTTACATTGTAAACCGGCCGCACGCTACTTGGCCCGTATGTGTCCAGGAGATTCTGTAGCAGAGCTGACCGGTTACTCATCATCCTCGGCTCAGCTCCTAGGAAATATGAACGTCATAAACACAACTTAGACCATGCAAAGCTACAAATATCACTTAAAGTATTGTAAAATTTTAAAGTAAAACATACTAGGTATAATTTTAAGATTAAAATTAGTTGATACCTATATACTTTTACAGTCATATCGGCCAAACACCAGAACTTGAGTCCGATAAGCTAGACCGCTCGGCCACGACACTCCAAACAATTAGACCAAAGTCAACCCATTCTAATGCAAAATTGATATATTTTTTGAATATGAAATTGATATTGAAATAATAAAATATGATACACCTTTGCAAAATATGATATTGACATCATCGTTGATAATTTGATTGAACCGGAAGTTGACTCGAACACTGTGTGTTTGTTCAAACAAACACTTAAGCTCTAGTTTTTTTTTACTTCTTCTCAGTGGCGACTGTCCGGCAACAAAGGCATCCTTGCTGAGCATTTACAGCCTTCAAACTTAACACATAAACAGAACATATCAGGCAGACGAAACCGTTTGCTGTGACGTCATGATTACGTCATCAGGTGTCGAATTACGCTAAATCAAAGTTTAATATTTCACAAATTCATATCTCATGAACCACAAAAGATATTTTCACAATCTTTGCATCATCTGAAAGATGTTAAATTATGTGATTTTTCGTTTTTAGACGTGATCCCAATCTGACCTCTCCTTCCGGTCGAAATCGGAAGTTGAAAATTTCAAAATTTCAAAAAATCATATCTCATGAACCGTAGAAGATATTTTCACAATCTTTTTATTATCTTAAAGATCTTGAACTATGTCACATTTCGTTTTCAGACGTGACCCCAATCTGACCTTTCCTTCCGGTCGAAACCGGAAGGTTAAGTGAAACAATACGCTGAATTACTATTCCCTGTATGTACGAATAGACATATTGCGCGTGCACAGAATACGTACACACAGCAATATACGGAGTTTAATATTGGCCTACAACGTAAAGGCCTTGTCACACGGGGCAATTTTCGGGCAATTTTCAGGCAATAAAAGTTGCTGGCAATGAGATTGCTCGGAGATTGCCCTGTGTGGCATTTCATGCAATCCAGTGGCAATGAGTAGACTATACTAGCTGGCTTTCTACTTTGAGGCAATCTGTCGAGGCAATCTCCAATCACATTGCGTATCAGTGATCACGTGACATTTTATCACAAGCAAAACATTTTCAGCGGCGGCCATTTAATTCTCGTTTACATGAAAAAATACTGAGGAATTTTGCCGTTCTTATTAACTCCAAAGCAAAATACAAGAAAATAAAATGGGTTACCGAGAAAGAGGAAAATATAATTGCATTATTAAGAGGTAAGTAGACATTATTTAGAGGTTTATTGGCCTAGAATGTGCGTTTGTAAAGTAGGCCTATCGTAGACATAATTATTGCATGCACAATCCAATGGAGGTTCGTGACGGACGAAACTGTTGTACTGCATCTATTTCGTAAAGTCTACTCTTTCGCTGTTTTTGCAGTGTACCTACATGATTTTAAGTTTGCATTTTAACTAAGGATAATGACTGAGCATGGATAGATTATTGTCCAGAAAAAGTTTAAAAACTGTGCCATGCAGTCCAAGTCAAAGAGCATCGTAACTCGCCTACATATATGTACAGTACATATACATGTATGCAAATCCATGTAAATATATACATGTTCGTGTGTTGTTGTCTCTTCTGCAATTCTGCATGTTCTTCGTGTCAGCGAAATATATCCCTAACTCAACCTAAAGAGATGCTTTTACTTGATTAGTCTGCTAGTTGTAGCCACAAAATTGTCATAGGGGCACCTGTTTTTCTGAGCTAGGTTACATTTGTTGTTTTGTTATTATTAAGCATAAAAAGTCTGTCCCTCTATGCTTTAAAGAAAGGTCAGGTCTTATAACATAAAAAAGATGAAGAGCCTGCATAAAAAGAAAACTAATAAATGAAGAAAAAGCTGCAGAGGGATGAGTTAATATGAGTTTTAATTGGAAAATAACCAATTATAGAGGGCATTCTCTTACTGGAGTAATACATGTTGGCCTTTCCCCATTCAGAATTTATTTTTTCACAGAATCATTTGAACATTTATTTATATTTTGTATTTTAGCTCTCCAGTATGCCGAGTAATTGGAATTAGATGCAATGGCTGGCATCAGTGAGAATCAGTTCAACAGCCTAGAAAGCATCTAAAACACAAGCCCCAAGGTAACCAATAAATATCTGGTACAATTATTGTAAATGTGTGTGTGTGTGTGTGTGTGTGTGTGTGTGTGTGAACGTACACACCATTCGTTGTGGGGTCCAAAACACAATAGAACAATTGGACCCCACAAGGTAACTATAGAAAATCTTGTACCCCACAGGAGAATTATAAGGAAAAGGGATAATAGAACGAACAAAGGAATACCCCACAAATCAATGTGCGTGAGGGTGTGGGTGTGTGTGTGTGTGTGTGTTTTGTGTTTTTTCTGTGTGTTTTGTTTGTTTGCTTATTTTTTTAAAACCTTGTACGCGTTACCAGTACAAATTACCCATGGCTGTCCTTTCAGTGCAATTTTGAAGCCAATCAGAGACACCTTTTACAGGCTCATTGATGAAGCTCCAATAATTTTTGTTAAATGCCAGATGACGAAATAGTCTAATCGTTAAGTTGCCAGACTTCGGTATTATCGGTATTATCGGTATTATTCAAATCCCAGCGGTGCCATGACGCTTTTTCTTTTTCATTTAAAATGGTTATGCAACCACTTAAGTAGTTTAAAATTCAACTCAAAGTAACGAAAGGTATTGGTGGCGCAACCCGCTGGTGTTGGGTTTGGTGCAGGAGTCCCAGGTTCGAATCCCAGGGACGGCACTATTTTATTATTAAATGATTACGCACTCACGATTCATTTAAGTAGTATTAAATTCAACTCCAAATACCAACAGGATAAATGGCGCAAGCCGTTAGTCCACTGGGCTGTCAATTGCGGCAGTTCCAGGCTGGTACGTCCGGGTTCGAATCCTGCTCCTGACACATAGAGACATGGCAGCTGCTGGCTGCGGCAATGGCTTGGGGACCGCCATGTCTCTCCCCCGAAGGTTTGAGCGTGGAGGAAATGTACGGACGGGAGGGAATAAGGAGGGACCGGGAGGGTAGCGACCTCCCAGAAGGGTGCTATGGTGATCATCATGCCGGGGTGTCTCGGACTTTGAGTCATCCGAATACCTGGTCGACACTCTGACTAACTCTCCGCACTTTTTTACAATAATTATTCACCTCGAAAAAAATTACCACAAATGTGTTCTAGGCACTCTGTTACGTCTCTCCAGCAAGTATTAATCATTTTGAAAAAATGTCATTTTTAGGCCAAATTTGGAAAAAACGACAAGGGGTACCCTTGTCGTTTTTTTCACCTCGAAAAAAAAATGTCTCCGATTGGCTTCAAAATTACACAGAATGAACCAATGTGTCTGCAGAATACAGCCACCGAGTTACAGCCTGTTTGGACAAGTTTAAAATTTTGAAATTTTACCTATATTATTTCATAAAATATTGATTTTCTTAAAAAGTTGGAAAGATAGGCCACTCAAATTACCACAAATTTGTTCTAGGCACTCTGTTACGTCTCTCCAGCAAGTATTAATCATTTTGAAAAAATGTCATTTTTAGGCTAAATTTGGAAAAAACGACAAGGGGTACCCCTTGCCGTTTTTATCACCTCGAAAAAAAAATGTCTCCGATTGTGTATAATTAGTTCATCTTAGAGAAAACATGAATTGTGTTTTGTGATGTTGAATTTACGAAAATTTGCTATCCAGCAATTTTTGTAAATCATGCAAATTAAAAAAAAAAACATGTATCAGTTTTTAGTTTTTTTCTCAAATATTTCACAGCCAAGTGTGATGACATTTTCACAGGTTACCGGTAGTTTTATGATGTATTTCTTGAAAACTAAAGGATTAAAATTAACACACGTTACCAAACACCAATGGGACATAGCTTCCCTTAAAAATAGCAAATTGTCACCCTTAAAGGGACAGTATCGTCACCGTCAGAGCAGACTTTCAACAGGGCATGGAATCAGTGTCCTGGTTTAAGATGAACACAGTGACTGACAATTGTGACCCGCTCTACGAAAAAGGGTATTAAGTCGCGCTATGCTATTACACGTAAAGGGCTGTTCTATGTGGAGACCGGTGAACAAATCTTCACAAACTGATTTTTTGTGTGCTTTGTTGGCTTCTATAATATCAATATTTTTATAATTTATTTTAATATTGATGAATAAAGATAAAAAACAAACGTTTTTGTGTGCATGGTTTTCGTCTTTTGTTTTACTCTTTGTCCGTTTTAGAGGAAAAAAACCACCAATGTTATGCTTTCGTAGTGATACGGTTTTAATACCGGCTATCAATAACATAACTGTTGCTATGGGCATTCAAGAGAGTTTATTTTTAGCTCATATTTTCTTTTTCCACTTCGTATGTTTAAAGGGCTGTATCTCTGAAAGCACTTTCGTTACATTGTAAAATATGAATATGCAAATTATTAATATATCTCCAGAATGCAAAATGCCACAGGGGTCAAACCTGTACCAAATTAAAGCTTGTAATGTGACCAATTCAACTATATATATAACTAATTTTTTTATTTGTGCGACATAATACCCTTTTTTGTAGAGCGGGTCACAATTACTGGCTCATTTATGCAGCAGCAATGGTAATATGACTTTATCATATGGTGTTATTATTTTCAGTCACTGAGTTAATATAAACGTAGAACTCCGATTCCATGCCCTGTTGATCGTGACGATATTGTCCCTTTAACAAAATGCAAAATGTATGCGGTATTTTAAAGGGAAGGTTACACGTTTGAAAATCATAAAATAAATAAATGATGACAGTTTTTATTTGGTGTAAGGTTATAAATGGTGATATACAACATCGCTTGAAATATTTCTGTCCAAGCTTGTATCATCTTTAAAGCAAATTAATAAAATCATTTCTTTACTGAATTTTCGACTTGATGAGATGAAAATTACAAATAATCTGAATGCATTTTCGCTATTTTTTCTTCAGAACAACACGACGAAATAAGTCGAGATATATGTGTTTCCGTACGTATTACGGACATTTTACCTAAAGTCTAACTTGCCTTTAAAATATACAATTGGTATTTCAAAAAAAAAATTTTTTCGAAGTTTAATGTAAACCTTTCTTAGTGTTACAGGGACAATATCTTCACGATCTACAGGGCATGGAATTGGAGTGCTAGTTTTAGATTAACTCAGTGAATGAAAATAATACCCCACATGATAACGTGATTATTACCGTTGTTACTGCAAAAATGAGCAAGTAATTTTCAGTCACTGTGTTCATCTTAAACTCACGGTGTTCATCTTAAACTCACAGTGTTCATCTTAAACTCACTGTGTTCATCTTAAACTCACTGTGTTCATCTTAAACTCACAGTGTTCATCTTAAACTCACAGTGTTCATCTTAAACTCACAGTGTTCATCTTAAACTCACAGTGTTCATCTTAAACTCACAGTGTTCATCTTAAACTCACAGTGTTCATCTTAAACTCACAGTGTTCATCTTAAACTCACAGTGTTCATCTTAAACTCACTGTGTTCATCTTAAACTCACTGTGTTCATCTTAAACTCACTGTGTTCATCTTAAACTCACTGTGTTCATCTTAAACTCACTGTGTTCATCTTAAACTCACAGTGTTCATCTTAAACTCACAGTGTTCATCTTAAACTCACAGTGTTCATCTTAAACTCACAGTGTTCATCTTAAACTCACAGTGTTCATCTTAAACTCACAGTGTTCATCTTAAACTCACAGTGTTCATCTTAAACTCACTGTGTTCATCTTAAACTCACTGTGTTCATCTTAAACTCACAGTGTTCATCTTAAACTCACAGTGTTCATCTTAAACTCACAGTGTTCATCTTAAACTCACAGTGTTCATCTTAAACTCACAGTGTTCATCTTAAACTCACAGTGTTCATCTTAAACTCACAGTGTTCATCTTAAACTCACAGTGTTCATCTTAAACTCACTGTGTTCATCTTAAACTCACAGTGTTCATCTTATACTCACTGTGTTCATCTTAAACTCACTGTGTTCATCTTAAACTCACTGTGTTCATCTTAAACTCACAGTGTTCATCTTAAACTCACAGTGTTCATCTTAAACTCACAGTGTTCATCTTAAACTCACAGTGTTCATCTTAAACTCACAGTGTTCATCTTAAACTCACAGTGTTCATCTTAAACTCACAGTGTTCATCTTAAACTCACTGTGTTCATCTTAAACTCACAGTGTTCATCTTAAACTCACAGTGTTCATCTTAAACTCACAGTGTTCATCTTAAACTCACAGTGTTCATCTTATACTCACTGTGTTCATCTTAAACTCACTGTGTTCATCTTAAACTCACAGTGTTCATCTTAAACTCACAGTGTTCATCTTAAACTCACTGTGTTCATCTTAAACTCACTGTGTTCATCTTACACTAGGACACCGATACCATGACCTGTTGAAAGTGTTCTGATCGCGACAATGTTGTCCCTTTAAGTTGATGATGATACGTATCGTCCCTAGAAATATTTCATGTCTGAGAAAAAATGAAATACTTTCCAATTTGAATTTAGGAAATAGTACTTACCAATAGGCAGGGCTCCAAACAACAAGAATAACACGGCACGGAAATACACACAGCGCGCCATGGTCTCCCGTAGTCTCATCTTCTAAAGAAGATGTCCTTGTCTCTTTTAGACAGCATACACGTCATGCCCCACGGCATCCCATTGACATCAATTATTTAATGTTGCCTATGTATCTATGTATGTATTTATTTACTTCGGCTATAAGATAGAACTTAGCCACTGTGTATTTCCACGATAGGGAGGTGCGATGCGCAGGGGACGCGTTGACTATCACCACAGCTGGCTGATTTGATTGGATTCATGTGTCACTGACCAAGCAATAGTGAAGTTCCTGACGATTTTATGCTCAAACAAGATTCACGATTGTACAGATACACGGTTAAAAATATTGTTCATTCACAGTAAGTTGTTTTGCCAATTGACATTACGGAGACTTCTTTATTATACAGCAGGTTCTTTGTTATACAGCAGAATTGTCCCTTGTGCATCAACAGCAGACCATGCTGTAACTTTACAGAGAACAGGAACGCAACCATTTAGTAACTGCACATTTATGTATATTCACAGGAAAATCAGAAAACGGCAACTTCTGCTGTAAATGGTTTAATAATAATAATAATAATAATAATGTGTGGACTTATATAGCGCACGTATCCACCAACTAAGTGGTGCTCAAGGCGCATTATATTATTACCCCTGCTCATGAGGCTCATAAGGCTCATAAATCATTCCTGAAACCATCTCAGCTCCCTGGGGAGTATACAGCTCAATTGCTGCCATTACAGCGCATATAGGGCTAATCAACCAACTCTGCCCTCACAGGTACCCGTTTAACCCCTGGGTGGAGAGAAGCAATTATGGTTAAGTGTCTTGCTCAAGGACACAAGTGTCACGGCCGGGATTCGAACCCACATTCTGCTGCTAACACCAGAACTTGAGTCCGATAAGCTAGACCGCTCGGCCACGACACTCCACTTGATTCTTTTCAACAGAAAAACTATAACTCAGACAATTTCTCAAAGTGTATGTGTGGTTTAAATTTTATTATTAAATATTTTGGTTCATAATTGCCCACTAAGAACTCCACTGGTGTAGGTTGTAACACCCTAGTTGTGTTTAGTATAGAAAATGGATGGCAGAACTCTATAATGTTATACATTCATATGTCATCCTATAATATGAGACACAAATTATTCCTTCCTAAAATGGCTTATGAAACAGGAGTTTTCTAATTTACAAGTCGGTAGCCATGCTAGCGTTACTTTTCTTCTATCCAACTGCCGAATTGGGTGTTTTTTCATACATTTTTTGCCCTTTTTGGTAATTATGCTAATGAAATTTGCATATTCATGAGCGCATCAGTGATGTCACAGCAGGATCAGACGGTTAGTTTGTACATAAAAGTTGAACGAAATCCTCAATTAATAATAATAGACTTATATAGCGCACGTATCCACCAAACTGGTGCTCAAGGCGCATTATTTATTACTCCTGCTCATCAGGCTCATAAATCATTCCTGAAACCACCTCAACTCCCTGGGGAATATACAGCTCAATTGCTGCCATTACAGCGCATATAGGGCTAATCAAACACAATAACCAACTCTGTACCCATTTACCCCTGGGTGGAGAGAAGCAATTATGGTAAAGTGTCTTGCTCAAGGACACAAGCACCATGGTCGCTGTTGGGATTCGAACCCACATTCTGACGACCCAGCCATCAGAATACAAATCCGATGCACTAAGCCGCTCGACCATGGCACTCTTGATTATGTATGTTGCCATGTTGTCATGTTGTCATGAGTGTTGGTTACCTGTCCGTAAATTTGGTGAGGTAGCGTCTCCTTTCTTGCGTAAGGGTTGAGGTTTTGATTTGTGCTCTTTGAGTGCTCCTGTGACACCGAGTTCCAGTTATGAGCTCATGAAACAGCGCCCTCATGTGTCACGGATAATCATGGAAATTAATACCAACATTAAACAGTTCATTCAATCTTCAGAGTAAACATAATCATAGGTAATAATTCTAATTACAAATGTAATGTAATGTAATGTAAATTTATTCTTAGTATAACACGCATTACATGTTAAAACATCTCAATGCGTCTGACAAATATACAAAAATAGCAATGTTAACACCATATAGCGCACTAAAAAGTACTATTAAGCATTTACAATAACAATTAAAATCTAAAATCTAAAAAGATAAATCAAATTATAAAAATGGCTAAAAATAAATTATAACACCATAAAAGCGACTAAATAGTAACAATTACACAATTACAAAAAATTACAAAAACAATTACACAAATGTTGTGTTCTGTGAAACAACTGCGTGGCATAGTAATTATAGGCTATATTCTACAAATAAGATGAGAAATTTGTGTTAAATTTGAGCAAAAATCTACACCTATTTCCAGTGAAGTTTGATACACTTGTCAGCTTTACACCAAGTAAGTTTCACTCAACTACAATTCGACCCTAATTATTATTATTATTATTATTTTATTCTTCAAATTTCCGATTCTGTACCTTTAATTTATACTCTAAAGAAAATATAATGATGGTAATTGCCAATGCACTGATCGTTACAAGGAAAGATAACGCTAAGGCAGCTCGGTCAATCACCAACGCTACATCCTTCCAGTCCAAGTATTCCTTCTTAGATGTTAGCCTCTTCTCGTTCGTGTCAGCCTCTTTCGGGGTCATTATCCCGCTTGTTATGACTTCCTCGGAGATATTATTGTTGGGGCGTGCCGCTGGCGTGGTGTTCACTTTGCATGCGCAGGAGTGGGCGTGGCCATTGTTGAGTTCAGAGGTTGATGCTTCGGCGCAGTTTACAGCCATCACTTCTGATTCACTGTACAGTAACTGTTGGTGTGATGCTTCGCCATCATTCAGCCGAACACCAGCCGCAGACGGAGAGGGTCCATGATAGTACTGAATATTGTAGAATAGGACACGGGCCATTTTCTGGATGACAGCGCGCAGCCATCGAGGAACATGACGGCGATCGTTGTGGTAAAACAACTTGAGCACTACCACGGTGCATATGATTGACGTACAGCCAAGAAAGACCATAGGCGTGAAATAAAAGCCTGTTTATTATGAAAAACAAAGAGACGTTTATATGAAATATATGATTAAATATTGACTAATCTCCTGAAGACGATCAGAGCATACTGATTCTCTACGTTGAGTTGTAACCTCCAGTTCTTTTCAGAACTAACTACTACTCAATGGTGTCACCACAAACATTCTTAGTATTTTTCACCTTTTCACCATGCAAAGCTACAAACATTACTTAAAGTATTGATTAGTCCAAAATAACAAAATATTGTAAACTTTTAAAGTAAAACTTACTAGGTATAAAGCAGATGGTAGTATCGTCTTTGATCTTGGAAGTTTCAGTTTATTTTATTGAATCTTTATTAAATCTCGTCAACGATGAAAAAAAGCTTTCACAGGTTGATTTCTATACGTAGGCCTAGGCCTATCTCGTGTTGATTTTATAAAGTATGGAAGCATTCTATATCGACAAACATTCATTCGAGATTTTGATTAATTGTACTAAAACGGAAGCCTCTAAGCTATTTCAAGGAAAGTGTGAACATAAACTCCACACATCGAATAGGTTTCATGTAAATCTGTGATCATTTAAGGTTTTTGAGATTTTTAAAATGATTTTTGAATAGTTTGTATTTAGCATTGGTTTCTATGGGTGTTTATTTAGTGGGGTGCACCCGGACGTTGCACCTTACCGATTATTGGCGATCTGTCGGCAGACGTTGGCGGCAGTGTGTCGCTAATCAACTGCTGGAACAAGACAAGGGCGAGCAGGTTGGTCATCCCAAGTTGTATCTTCTCTCCAGACTCCGGGGGAAGTGCAAACACCATCAGGTTCAATACAGACAACAGTACGCATGGTAGAATGATGTTCAATACATAGAACAGTGGGCGTCTCCTCAGATGTATGAAGTACGTCAGATCGGGAAAGGGGGCCGTACAGCACGGGTAGAATATCTCCGTACGGACCACTTCGACTTTGATCAGTTCCCAAATGCTATCATCGCGGAAGTAGTTCTGCGTTGACTTGGCCCCTTGTGTCTGCACAATGTCCAGCTCTGAGCCGTCATAAGCCCATGAAGTGAATTTCAAGTCGCAAACTTGGGTGTCAAAGGGGAAGAGACGGGCGTCGATGTTACAGGTGCATTTGAGGATAGTAGGTGTAGACCAATCGACCTTGCCGGTATTTTTGACAACGGCGGCTATGTCCTTGTAGCTCTCGAAATTATTGTTGACACTGTAGAAAGAAATACTTGTTTAAAGGCAAAGCATTGGTGTGGTTGGCAAAACTGCTCCTAAAACTAAGTAGGCTTTACTTTCTTTCAATCAAGATATACATAGTAGACCATATCTGAAAGTTGTCAATATGAAGGTCACTTACCGCCATCATCGACCACGACCATGCGATTAAATATTGGTTGACTAATGGCCGTACACAGTCTGAAAGTATATACTTAAAGGGGCAGTATCGTCACAACCATCAGGGCATGGAATCAGAGTGCTAATTTTAGATTAACAGTGACTGAAAAGAATACCCCCACGTGATATTAAAGTCTTATTACCATTGCTGCTGAATAAATGAGCCAGTAATGTTCAGTCACTTTGTTCATCTTAAACTAGGACACCGATTTTTACCGTCATATCGGCCCAAACATGGGTGGTACATCTTTAAGTTTCGATGTGTTGGTAAGGAGTCAATAGTGAAAATACGTTGTTAATGCGAAATATACTTGGTTGAAAACAGCTCAGAGAAGTTACTCACTTTTTAAACAGCGTCGTATCCGGCAGCCATATTTTGGATTTGTGTACAAAAAGAGTTGTTACACCATCGTGTTCTTCTGGATCCCAGGTTAGGAATTCATCTTGCCAGGTCTGACAATAACAAGAAACAACTACTTGTTTACTTTAAAAAAAGATATCACATGAATTAATGCGAGGGGTGCGTTGCGAGGGTTGTTACTCCCGAGTTAAGACTGATAAACTGTCCATTTATGATTAGGATATAGACCATATATAAACTACTGGGGTCGGGGTGCACGGGAATTACGTGCATCCCCGCCTGAGATTTGTGGCACAGGTTCTCCCTACCCGCAACCCTAGTTATGCCAACCCAACCCAAGTTAGCCAGTGTTGTCAGGTATAGCGAAACCTTATTGGTCAATATGTGCTGTGAGGTTGTCAGTGGATTAAGGGACCTGTGTAATCGGAATGTTAACTTATAAACATTCACAACTCTGTATACATGTTGATATAACTATACTGCTATAATGGTGTTGCATATTCATGAGCAAATCATCGGTGTCACAGAAGGATCAGATGGAATATCATGGTTGATTTGTGCACAATTGTTTGTGTTGACTGAGTGTTTGGTTACTAATCAGGAAACTGTTGGGGGTAACCACTGTTTTATTGGACAAGGTTTGGGGTTTTGATTGTGTGCACTATCAGTGCTGCTGTGACACTGAGTTTCTGTTGTGTTCTCACAAAACAGCGCCCTCGTGTGTCAAGTATAATCATGAACACAAATTTAAACAACATTCTCAATCTTTACTGTACTTTAAAAATAGATTTTCCATATTGGCTTTAACTGTCCAGAAGCACTGATAATTGAATATTTGCTAAAAAGTAAATTTCACAGTGGAATTGATGATGTATTCCACGACAGTATTATTGTCGTCCAATGTATTGTGAGACACGTACCTGTGCGAGCCAGCCACCAATCTGTATTGTTTGATCTTTCTCATTCTGTTCAGAACAAAGTGAAACAACAATATTACTGAAGATTTCTTCGATTCACTTCTCAGTCCTCGTTATCTTTGTAGATTAGTTAAAGATATGTGACTGGCTCTGGCAAAACCCTAAACTTGGACCCAATTTTCAAAAGTGAGATTTTGGTATAGTTTGATTCTCTAGATTTTTCTCTTTCATTTGATATCCGATTTTTAGAAAACAGAAAACAGAAACAGAAACAGATCAGAAAACAATTCTTATAATATAAGAACATTTTTTCTCTGATTTCTACAAATCTGCTATCAAATGAAAGAGGAAAATCTACAGAATCAAACTATACCAAAATCTCACTTTTGAAAATTGGGTCCAAGTTTAGGGTTTTGCCAGAGCCCGTGTTTGGCGGAAGAGACCCCCAATAAATAGAATTTAAAAAGCGAACGAACTGATAAAGATAATATCGTTATTGAACGAACAAAAAAAAAACATTATGAAATTCAGATGTCGGAAACTGTAAATAAAAGCGATATTAAAAAAAAACAGTGGGCCAGCATTTTATGTGAATTTTTATTTTACTGGTACTAATCCTTGACGGATTTTTTCGTTCAATGTCTCAAATGAAAGCTTATGACTTCCTTAACCCCAGAAAAATATCAATTCAACATTTAAATCTATTTTTACCGTGATATCAGCCAAACATATATCTTTATATGCCCAAAACAGTTTATACAATATGACTGGACAAAACAAAATTACATGGGGATGTATTAACTGGCTTATCAATATTAGAACAGCGCGTATGTGCCAGCTGTTCACGATCACTATCCTGAAGACTTGACGTCACGCTTTGAGCTAGAGGCGCGTGAATTGCACCGTGTGGCTGCCATATTTTCCCCGATGTTCAACTTTGACCTTGGCTGGAAGCTAGCGCGCGAGCCTCGAAACGTGACGTCAGATCTTCAGCACAACGTATCCAATGAAACACCTTGAATGGTACGCCTGAAACCTGTCTATACCATTGATAAATGATAAAGACAGGGGACCAGTCCAGGTAGACTGGCTTATCAAAATCAGAACGGCGCGTATGCGCCAGCTGTTCGACAGCTGTTTTGTGCGACGCGCGACGCAGATTTAAACTAATCAGAGTGACGAAGATGGGCATCACGTGCCTGACTCATGTACTTTGGAAGTGTTTCGTGTGTCCCCAAAATGTGAATTTGCCCATTTCTATTTGGCTTTATTCAACAAAAATTACTTTTTTTTTTTTTTACATTTTGACAATTAAATCGATACGGGCATTTATGAATGGGAATAACAGTTTGATGCTTGGTCTTTACCGCAGGTTAACGACGGTTTTTTGCGTGGTCACTATTTTATGGCGATAGGGACCTCGCCTTCGGCTCAGTCCTCATCGCCCGTGACCACGCACAAAACCGGTCATTCCTGTGGTAAAGACCACCCGACAAACTGTTATTCCCTTCATTTCAGAGATGATCAATTGTAACAGAAAACCTCCACTTAGTAGCTATAGTCGCTCAGACATGTTGGATTAATTCAAAATAACTTAAAAACTGACATTTTCCATGTTGAAAACAGCGGCGAACTTCCAACTGCCATTTTGGTTTCACTACCAGCAAACTTTCAGAAGTAGCTAGGCCACGTGATTAGTATGCTAATTAGTCTAACGAAGGTTTTGGAGAGCTGTGTGACATGGTATAAATCAAAACATTACCTTGATGCAATAATTCAACTTACCAGTTCAATGACTTGTGTAACAAGGAGCCGAAAATGCACAGTGGTTTTTGTGCTTACATTGTAAACCGGCCGCACGCTACTTGGCCCGTATGCGTCCAGGAGATTCTGCAGCAGAGCTGACCGGTTACTCATCATCCTCGGCTCAGCTCCTAGGAAATATGAACGCCATAAACACAACTTAGACCATTGATGTGAATAAAAATAACGTACAATTTTACCCGCTCCGTTTAGGACCTGTTGAGGGCGTCCTCCACACAAATGGCACTTGTTTTCAGGGCATTTGAATATCGCTGGTTATAGCGAAAACAGAATGTGCGGTTTTGTACTCGTCATAAAATAGCGTTACAGAGTGCACTGACTCGAGCAACTATAGAGGTGTGCGGTTCAACATGCAATAGAAAGGCTCACTTAATTATGCACCTTTTATTATTAACCATGAAGTTGTGAAATAGAAAAGTTATGTGAACGAAATGTGGAAACAAATTAAAATGAGGTACTCTGAAAAAATAACTGTTGACAATTTTGGATGACCCCTAAGTCTCCAGGTGCAATATAGTTTAAAGGCATATCTGATAAATAAATATTAATTTTCTTTTTTCAAAAGGGAATCATTTCAGAAAAATATAAGCGATATTTAAAAAAAACGCGCTTGATTCTGATTGACAGCCGAGCTGGCCAATCGGAAGACTGCACACGCCCACAGCCTGTTAAGTACAATCAATTGTGTGATCACGTGCAGGCTCAGGATTGAAACAGTGGGCCAGCATTTTATGTGAATTTTTAACAGTGCACAAGTGTACCAGCATTTTATTAATCTGAGTGTTTATTTTACTGGTACTAATCCTTGACGGATTTTTTCGTTCAATGTCTCAAATGAAAGCTTATAACTTCATTAACCACAGACAAATAGCAATTCAACATTTAAATCTATTTTTACCGTTATATCGGCCAAACATATATTTTTATATGTCCAAGACAGTTTATACAATATGACTGGACAAAACAAAATCACATGGGGATGTATTAACTGGCTTATCAATATCAGAACAGCGCGTCTGATAAAGAAATATTAATTTTCTGTTTTTCAAAAGGGAATCACTTCAGAAAAATATAATTTCCATTTTTTTAAATTAATTAAACACTTGAATACAAAATAATGTCCTTTCTCTCTATAAAATTACGGTGGCACTTGCTGGTAGTGTTTACGGAACACGTTTTCTTTAAATCGTAAAAACTACCAGTAATTTTTTTTTATGGGTCTGCGAAAAGATAATTTTACATGTACGAGATATTTTACACGTACCAGTGTAAGGTCACAGAACATGAACTCTGTACTAAACATTTTCAAAAATCTTCGAAAAATATCTGCCAAAGCTGACCCTAAAACAACTGAAGTTGTACATTACAAATGTGTCATCAATACTTGTAACTACTTTATTTTGTCTGTCGCCACTATTTTAATTGTGTTCTCTTGTTTAATTGTAAATTTTAATTGAAATTATTTTAAAAGAATCCATTTTAACGTTAGTTATTTTCTAGAGTGGTATTTAAATATTTATTTTGTCTTAACTTTAGAAGATGTCTGTATTCTTGATAGGATGAAGACAGAGGACCAGTCTAACACCATTTAAGCGATGAAATCTTATTTATTGGTAATTTATATAGGTGCATATTTATGCAGATATCCATGCTTCTAGATACAAAAAGGGAAGTTTTTGACTTGTTTAAATGTTTGTAATGGTCATGCTTAAACTTGACACATGAGGGCGCTCTTTGTGAGATCAATATAGGAATCTTGGTGTCATGAGTGAACAAAAAATTTTAAAAATAAATATAAATAAAAAAAAAAGATTTACAGACTGGGAACCAAGCACTTCGCAAAAAAAAAATCCAGAACGTTCAGAGATATGACTTTGTGAAAGACCAGAACTTCAGTCATCTGTCATGCACAAACCAACCATGATTATTGCATCTGATCTCGTCATGACATCACACAAGTGCTCATGAATAATAATAATAATAATAATAATAATAATAATAATAATAATAATAATAATAATAATAATAATAATAATAATAATAATAATAATAATAATAATAATAATAATAATAATAATAATAATAATAATAATAATAATAATAATAATAATAATAATAATAATAATAATAATAATAATAATAATAATAATAATAATAATAATAATAATAATAATAATAATAATAATAATAATAATAATAATAATAATAATAATAATAATAATAATAATAAAGATTTTTAGCGCGCACATATCCACCCTGCTGGGCGCTCAAGGCGCGGAAACAAAGAAATCTGTATAGTGCCCAGGGAGCTGAGATGGTTTCATGAATGATTTATGCGCCTGATGAGCAGGGGTAATAATGTACAGCGCCTTGATCTGGTTGCTAGGATATGTGCGCTTTATTGTTAATGCGATTGGCACTGTTGATCATAGAATGGTTAGTTTCCGCCTTGACAAACAAGATGTGGTCCTTGGTACAGGTAGATGGATTTGTAATAATTCTCTACTCAAAGATGATGATTGCAAAAACAGAATTCAAATATTTTGGGCATACTGGCAAACTCAGAAAAACTCTTATTTGAACATTTTTGAATGGTGGGACAATGGTAAAACTAAATTAAAAGAAATTATAAAAGAATATGGCAGTGAAAAAAGTCGTCGAGAAAAGAGCAAATATAATTATCTGCAAAAACACTTAAAACAGTTAATGTCAAACCCGTCTAGTTTGCCTGACGAAATTAAAGAAACTGAGAACCAATTAAAAACGTATGAAAATATGCAGTTCGAGAAATCTCGGATAAGGTTACACATTTCTAACAAAATAGATGGTGAAAAACCTACAAAAATTTTTCTCAATTCAGAGAAGCAGAGAAATAACGACAATGTTTTCAAATGTATTAAAGATAAACACGGCACATATCATGATCAACCTGTTACAATGTGCAAGCATACTAACCTTTTTTACAAGGAACTGTATTCAACAGAAGACGTAAGTAGACAACATATGCAACATATATTGGACAATGTTAATAAGGTTATGCTAGAAAAAGATATAACAATGGCTTTAGAAAAGGAACTTGATGAACAAGAAATTATTATGGCTATTAGCCAAATGAATAAAGGAAAATCCCCTGGATTGGACGGATTAATGCAGGAAGAATTGTATCTGGTTTAAGGAAAAACATAATAACGGAATACGTAAAAGAAAATAGGGAAGGCCCACAAATAATTGTCTATGTAATGCTTCTATTGACGACAATTTAGGCAACGGTAATATAAAAGTCTCAGACCTGAATGTTAAAATTGTTTACTTAAATCTTGTACAATTGTTTTTTACACCGCCAGTTGCTGAAAAAGCCTGGGAACGTGCACTTAATTTTGTTAGTTCGCCTCCTTGGGATACAATTTGGATAAATAATGGTTGTTCTCTACTCGATCACGACGATAGAGATTTGTGGTATAAATTAAAACAAAGAATTTTACCTACAAAAAATAAGCTTAAACACATGGGGATTACGAGTGACGACCTTTGTCCATTGTGCAACATAGAAAAAGAAACCATCGAACATTTATTTCTTACATGCTTGGTGCATATAGATGTATGGCTTTTCGTTGAAAACTTAATAAAGAAATATACCCAAAAACAATGCTTCTATTTAACTGATGCAACGAGAATTTTAGGAATAGGTGATAATGTTGATAACATGAGTATTTTTTTGATAGGTAGACTTCATCGAGTAATATGGAACATACGATGTGGTATTCAAATGGGTTGTCAAAGTAGAAACACTAATATTCTAACGGTGTATATAAATAATATAAAGAAATTTATTAAGTTAGAAAAATCAAGGTTACCTGAATTTGTATTTGAATCAATATACGCCAAGAATTCAGTATTGTGTACTGTTGTAAACAAACAAATTAAGTTTAAAATTTAAACAAATGAAGAAAGTATATATAGAATGTATATTAAGAATATATATGCCTTGTAATAGCTCTTATTAAGTAGTAAATAATTTCGTTAATTGTTTATTAATCTTTGTATCTTTATGTTAAACTTAATTTTTTACATACATTTAAGTAATGTAATTTATTTCATTTACTTTGTTATGGATAATTGATTGATTTAATGACCGACTAACTGATTGATTACTTGATTAGATTGTTAATGAGTTAGTTGATTACATATATTTGTTACTCATGTTAAGCTTTACCTTATGTTTTGTATATACTTGATTAATACATGAATAAAAGGAGTTTTACAACTCCATTGAAAGGAAAAAAATATATATATATATATATATATATATATATATATATATATATATATATATATATATATATATATATATATATATATAAATATATATATATATAAATAATAATAATAATAATAATAATAATAATAATAATAATAATAATAATAATAATAATAATAATAATAATAATAATAATAATAATAATAATAATAATAATAATAATAATAATAATAATAATAATAATAATAATAATAATAATAATAATAATAATAATAATAATGTAGACTTATATGGCGCACGTATCCACCAAACTGGTGCTCAAGTCGCATTACATTATTACCCCTGCTCATCAGGCTCATAAATCATTCCTGAAACCATCTCTGCTCCCTGGGGAGTATACAGCTCAATTGCTGCCATTTCAGCGCATATGGGCTAATCAAACACAATAACCAACTCTGCCCTCACAGGTACCCATGTACCCCTGGGTGGAGAGAAGCAACTATGGTAAAGTGTCTTGCTCAAGGACACAAGTACCCCGGTCGCGGTTGGGATTCGAACCCACATTCTGACGACTCAGCCATCAGAACACAAATCCGATGCACTAAACCGCTCGACCATGGCACTCCATTTGATGCATTTTTTCATTACCATTTCCAGGTACCAAAAAAGGGCCAACAAGAACACCAACAGAGTTGCATTTAAAAGGCAGAAGAGTGATGTCGACATGAATGCAGAGCTGTTCAATGAGGTATTCAAGTTACATAATTGTTTTTGCGTAGGTCCTTTGGGCCAAAAAAGTCTCCGGTTTCTGGTCTTTTTTTTGCTATGAAACGATGTCCAATTGTTTAAAGGCTGCTCTGATCGTGACGACAGTGTCCCTTTGACTCAAAATAATACTGTTGCGGTCAAAAATGCAAACTAACATAAATTAGTTATACATATTTGCCATCATATTTTCACTAGGACTAAGCTCGTCACAGAGTTGACACAAACAAGCGGCATTTTCATTGATCTTTTGATATTGCGTAGATGCGCATTCATTCGTTCACTTAATCTTACTGTTTGTATTGATAATTTTGATATACAATGTAATTTTGTAAATAAGCATGATTCCAACAATGGCCGAAGACGAGAGACAAACTAAATATTATCTCTCTTTGTTTCAATCTTCAACATACGGGTCACACAAATATGAATGCATTTTCTTTATTGTTTCGATAAAATGAGCTGAAACTTTCAGATGTTGGTTTTTATATTATTGTATATGTTATTTTATAAATTATCAAATATGGATGCATTTTGCAATCATTAGATACAATTCATTGGGAGGAAAAATAATGGCACAAAGGCATACTAAAATTGATAAATTGAAACATGTAAACAAAATAAATTCGTTTGTAAAAAAAAAAAAATTAAAAAAGGATTGTAATACAAAAATAAATAATAATAATGCAAGAATCGTAAATCATCAATATTGCATTTTTTTGTGTTATCCCCACCCCCCAAAAAAGGGATAACACAAAGCATGTGCTTAAAGTATCACACTGGATTTAAAGGGAAGGTAATGACTAGATAATCAAATGAATGAAGTAAATAATATCTGAAGCCTTACTTTGTGTCCAATTAGTTCATCTTAGAGAAAACAGGAATTGTGTTTTGTGATGTTGAATTTACGAAAATTTGCTATCCAGCAATTTTTGTAAATCATGCAAATTAAAAAAAAAACATGTATCAGTTTTTAGTTTTTTTCTCAAATATTTCACAGCCAAGTGTGATGACATTTTCACAGGTTACCGGTAATTTTATGATGTATTTCTTGAAAACTAAAGGATTAAAATTAACACACGTTACCAAACACCAATGGGATATAGCTTCCCTTAAAAATAGCAAATTGTCAACCTTAAAGGGACACTATCGTCACCGTCAGAGCAGACTTTCAACAGGGCATGGAATCAGTGTCCTGGTTTAAGATGAACACAGTGACTGACAATTGTGACCCGCTCTACGAAAAAGCGTGTTAAGTCGCGCTATGCTATTAGTATTACACGTAAAGGGCTGTTCTATGTGGAGACGGGTGAATAAATCTTCACAAACTGATTTTTGTTGTTGCTTTGTTGGCTTCTATAATATCAATATTTTAATATTTTTTTAAAATATTGATGAATAAAGATAAAAAACAAACGTTTTTGTGTGCATTGTTTTCGTCTTTTGTCCGTTTTAGAGGGAAAAAAACACCAATGTTATGCTTTCGTAGTGATACGATTTTAACACCCGCTATCAATAACATAACTGTTGCTATGGGAATTCAAGAGAGTTTATTTTTAGCTCATTTCTTTTTCCACTTAGTATGTTTAAAGGGCTGTATCTCTGAAAGCACTTTCGTTACATGAATATGCAAATTATTAATATATCTCCAGAATGCAAAATGCCACAGAGGTCAAACCTGTACCAAATTAAAGCTTGTAATGTGACCAATTCAACTATGTATATAACTCATTTTTCA
Organism: Zoroaster sp. YZ-2022; assembly: GCA_029582265.1. Classification (NCBI taxonomy): domain Eukaryota; kingdom Metazoa; phylum Echinodermata; class Asteroidea; order Forcipulatida; family Zoroasteridae; genus Zoroaster; species Zoroaster sp. YZ-2022. Next base: position 3,908,332 of record CM055818.1, on the reverse strand, counting down.
TTTGTGCGACATAATACCCTTTTTTGTAGAGCGGGTCACAATTACTGGCTCATTTATGCAGCAGCAATGGTAATATGACTTCATCATATGGTGTTATTATTTTCAGTCACTGAGTTAATATAAACGTAGAACTCCGATTCCATGCCCTGTTGATCGTGACGATATTGCCCCTTTAACAAAATGCAAAATGTATGCGGTATCTTTTATATTTTAAAGGGAAGGTTACACGTTTGAAAATCATAAAATAAATAAATGATGACAGTTTTTATTTGGTGTAAGGTTATAAATGGTGATATGCAACATCGCTTGAAATATTTCTGTCCAAGCTTGTATCATCTTTAAAGTTAAAGCAAATTAATAAAATCATTTCTTTACTGAATTTTCGACTTGATGAGATGAAAATTACAAATAATCTGAATGCATATTCGCTATTTTTTCTTCAGAACAACACGACGAAATAAGTCGAGATATATGTGTTTCCGTACGTATTACGGACATTTTACCTAAAGTCTAACTTGCCTTTAAAATATACGATTGGTATTTCAAAAATAAAAAAATATCGAATTTTAATGTAAGCCTTTCTTAGTGTTACAGGGACAATATCGTCACGATCAACAGGGCATGGAATCTGAGTGTTAGTTTTAGATTAACTCAGTGAATGAAAATAATACCCCCACATGATCAGGTGATTATTACCGTTGTTACTGCAAAAATGAGCAAGTAATTTTCAGTCACTGTGTTCATCTTAAACTCACTGTGTTCATCTTAAACTCACTGTGTTCATCTTAAACTCACTGTGTTCATCTTAAACTCACTGTGTTCATCTTAAACTCACTGTGTTCATCTTAAACTCACTGTGTTCATCTTAAACTCAGTGTTCATCTTAAACTCACTGTGTTCATCTTAAACTCACAGTGTTCATCTTAAACTCACAGTGTTCATCTTAAACTCACTGTGTTCATCTTAAACTCACAGTGTTCATCTTAAACTCACTGTGTTCATCTTAAACTCACTGTGTTCATCTTAAACTCACAGTGTTCATCTTATACTCACTGTGTTCATCTTAAACTCACTGTGTTCATCTTAAACTCACTGTGTTCATCTTCCACTAGGACACCGATACCATGACCTGTTGAAAGTGTTCTGATCGCGACAATGTTGTCCATTTAAGTTGATGATGATACGTATCGTCCCTAGAAATATTTCATGTCTGAGAAAAAATGAAATACTTTCCAATTTGAATTTAGGAAATAGTACTTACCAATAGGCAGGGCTCCAAACAACAAGAATAACACGGCACGGAAATACACACGACGCGCCATTGTCTCCCGTAGTCTCATCTTCTAAAGAAGATGTCCTTGTCTCTTTTAGACAGCATACACGTCATGCCATTGACATCAATTAGTTAATGTTGCCTATGTATTTATGTATGTATTTATTTACTTCGGCTATAAGATAGAACTTAGCCACTGTGTATTTCCACGATAGGGAGGTGCGATGCGCAGGGGACGCGTTGACTATCACCACAGCTGGCTGATTTGATTGGATTCATACGTGTCACTGACCAAGCAATAGTGAAGTTCCTGACGATTTTATGCTCAAACAAGATTCACGATTGTACAGATACACGGTTAAAAAAATATATTATTACCTCTGCTCATCAGGCTCATAAATCATTCCTGAAACCATCTCAACTCCCTGGGGAATATACAGCTCAATTGCTGCCATTACAGCGCATATAGGGCTAATCAAACACAATAACCAACTCTGCCCTCACAGGTACCCATTATTTACCCCTGGGTAGAGAGAAGCAATTGTCGTAAAGTGTCTTGCTCAAGGACACAACCACCATGGTCGCGGTTGGGATTCGAACCCACATTCTGACGACCCAGCCATCAGAACACAAATCCGATGCACTAAACCGCTCGACCGTGGCACTCTTGATTGTGTATGTTGCCATGTTGGTCATGTTGTCATGAGTGTGGGTTACCTGTCCGTAAATTTGGTGTAAGGGTTGAGGTTTTGATTTGTGCTCTTTGAGTGCTCCTGTGACACAGAGTTCCTGTTATGAGCTCATGAAACAGCGCCCTCATGTGTCACGGATAATCATGGAAATTAATACCAACATTAAACAGTTCATTCAATCTTCAGAGTAAACACAATCATAGGTAATAATTCTAATTACACATGTAATGTAATGTAATGTAATGTAATGTAAATTTATTCTTAGTATAACACGCATTACATGTTAAAACATCTCAATGCGTCTGACAAATATACAAAAATAGCAATGTTAACACCATATAGCGCACTAAAAAGTACTAAGCATTTACAATAACAATTAAAATCTAAAATCTAAAAAGATAAATCAAATTATAAAAATGGCTAAAAATCAATTATAACACCATAAAAGCGACTAAATAGTAACAATCACACAATTACCAAAAATTACAAAAACAATTACACAAATGTTGTGTACTGTGAAACAATTGCGTGACATAGTAATTATAGGCTATATTCTACAAGTAAGATGAGAAATTTGTGTTAAATAATTATTATTATTATTATTATTATTATTATTATTATTATTATTATTATTATTATTATTATTATTATTATTATTATTATTATTATTATTATTATTATTATTATTATTATTATTATTATTATTATTATTATTATTATTATTATTATTATTATTTTTTTTTTTTAAATATTATCTTTGTCCGTTTTAGAGGAAAAAAACCCACCAATGTTATGCTTTCGTAGTGATACGGTTTTAATACGCGCTATCAATAACATAACTGTTGCTATGGGCATTCAAGAGAGTTTATTTTTAGCTCATTTCTTTTTAGGTGTTCGAACGCGCAGCGCGAACACCTATTGTTTTTGTACTGTTTTTTTTTTTTTTACTTCTTCTCAGTGGCGACTGTCCGGCAACAAAGGCATCCTTGCTGAGCATTTACAGCCTTCAAACTTAACACATAAACAGAACATATCAGGCAGACGAAACCGTTTGCTGTGACGTCATGATTACCTCATCAGGTGTCGAATTACGCTAAATCAAAGTTTATTATTTTAAAAATTCATATCTCATGAACCACAAAAGATATTTTCACAATCTTTACAACATCTGAAAGATATTGAATTATGTGATTTTTCGTTTTTAGACGTGATCCCAATCTGACCTCTCCTTCCGGTCGAAACCGGAAGTTGAAAATTTCAAAATTTCAAAAAATCATATCTCATGAACCATAGAAGATATTTTCACAATCTTTTTATTATCTTAAAGATCTTGTACTATGTCACATTTCGTTTTCAGACGTGACCCCAATCTGACCTTTCCTTCCGGTCGAAACCAGAAGGTTAAGTGAAACAATACGCTGAATTACTATTCCCTGTATGTACGAATAGACATATTGCGCGTGCACAGAATACGTACACACAGCAATATACGGAGTTTAATATTGGCCTACAACGTAAAGGCCTTGTCACACGGGGCAATTTTCGGGCAATTTTCAGGCAATAAAAGTTGCTGGCAATGAGATTGCTCGGAGATTGCCCTGTGTGGCATTTCATGCAATCCAGTGGCAATGAGTAGACTATACTAGCTGGCTTTCTACTTTGAGGCAATCTGTCGAGGCAATCTCCAATCACATTGCGTATCAGTGATCACGTGACATTTTATCACAAGCAAAACATTTTCAGCGGCGGCCATTTAATTCTCGTTTACATGAAAAAATACTGAGGAATTTTGCCGTTCTTATTAACTCTCAAAGCAAAATACAAGAAAATAAAATGGGTTACCGAGAAAGAGGAAAATATAATTGCATTATTAAGAGGTAAGTAGACATTATTTAGAGGTTTATTGGCCTAGAATGTGCGTTTGTAAAGTAGGCCTATCGTAGACATAATTATTGCATGCACAATCCAATGGAGGTTCGTGACGGACGAAACTGTTGTACTGCATCTATTTCGTAAAACTATACTGAGTCTACTCTTTCGCTGTTTTTGCAGTGTACCTACATGATTTTAAGTTTGCATTTTAACTAAGGATAATGACTGAGCATGGATAGATTATTGTCCAGAAAAAAGTTTAAAAACTGTGCCATGCAGTCCAAGTCAAAAGAGCATCGTAACTCGCCTACATATATGTACAGTACATATACATGTATGCAAATCCATGTAAATATATACATGTTCGTGTGTTGTTGTCTCTTCTGCAATTCTGCATGTTCTTCGTGTCAGCGAAATATATCCCTAACTCAACCTAAAGAGATGCTTTTACTTGATTAGTCTGCTAGTTGTAGCCACAAAATTGTCATAGGGGCACCTGTTTTTCTGAGCTAGGTTACATTTGTTGTTTTGTTATTATTAAGCATAAAAAGTCTGTCCCTCTATGCTTTAAAGAAAGGTCAGGTCTTATAACATAAAACAGATGAAGAGCCTGCATAAAATAAAAAAAAACTAATAAATGAAGAAAAAGCTGCAGAGGGATGAGTTAATATGAGTTTTAATTGAAAAATAAACATGCAGGTGTGTTGGTGGACAACATGTGTACAACAATTATAGAGGTCATTCTCTTACTGGAGTGATACATGTTGGCCTTTCCCAATTCAGAATTATTTTTTTCACAGAATCATTTGAACATTTATTTATATTTTGTATTTTAGCTCTCCAGTATGCCGAGTAATTGGAATTAGATGCAATGGCTGGCATCAGTGAGAATCAGTTCAACAGCCTAGAAAGCATCTAAAACACAAGCCCCAAGGTAACCAATAAATCTGTGGTACAATTATTGTAAATGTGTGTGTGTGTGTGTGTGTGTGTGTGTGTGTGTGTGTGTTTTGTGTTTTTTCTGTGTGTTTTGTTTGTTTGTTTATTTTTTTAAAACCTTGTACGCGTTACCAGTACAAATTACCCATGGCTGTCCTTTCAGTGCAATTTTGAAGCCAATCAGAGACACCTTTTACAGGCTCATTGATGAAGCTCCAATAATTTTTGTTAAATGCCAGATGACGAAATAGTCTAATCGTTAAGTTGCCAGACTTCGGTATTATCGACCCGGGTTCAAATCCCAGCGGTGCCATGATGCTTTTTCTTTTTCATTTAAAATGGTTATGCAACCACTTAAGTAGTTTAAAATTCAACTCAAAGTAACGAAAGGTATTGGTGGCGCAACCCGCTGGTGTTGGGTTTGGTGCAGGAGTCCCAGGTTCGAATCCCAGGGACGGCACTATTTTATTATTAAATGATTACGCACTCACGATTCATTTAAGTAGTATTAAATTCAACTCCAAATACCAACAGGATAAATGGCGCAAGCCGTTAGTCCACTGGGCTGTCAATTGCGGCAGTTCCAGGCTGGTACGTCCGGGTTCGAATCCTGCTCCTGACACATAGAGACATGGCAGCTGCTGGCTGCGGCAATGGCTTGGGGACCGCCATGTCTCTCCCCCGAAGGTTTGAGCGTGGAGGAAATGTACGGACGGGAGGGAATAAGGAGGGACCGGGAGGGTAGCGACCTCCCAGAAGGGTGCTATGGTGATCATCATGCCGGGGTGTCTCGGACTTTGAGTCATCCGAATACCTGGTCGACACTCTGACTAACTCTCCGCACTTTTTTACAATAATTATTATTATTTTTTTTTTTTCAGATACAAACATTCTGTTGCGTCTCTATTGTGTCTCTCCAACAAGTAGGAGGCATTTTAAAAAACAAATCCATTTTTAGGCCAAATTTGGCAAAAACCACGTTTTTTTCTTTCACCTCGAAAAAAGGTTGTCTGCAATTCTCTTCTAAATTACACAAAATCAACCACTCGGTCTGCAGAATAAAGCCAGTTATAGTTATAGTCTATTTGGGCCAATTTTTTATTTCACTATTTCACTCAAATTGTTCATAAAATTTGGTCTAAAAGTTGGTAAGATAGGCCACTCAAATTACCACAAATGTGTTCTAGGCACTCTGTTACGTCTCTCCAGCAAGTATTAATCATTTTGAAAAAATGTCATTTTTAGGCCAAATTTGGAAAAAACGACAAGGGGTACCCTTGTCGTTTTTTTTCACCTCGAAAAAAAATGTCTCCGATTCGCTTCAAAATTACACAGAATGAACCAATGTGTCTGCAGAATACAGCCACCGAGTTACAGCCTGTTTGGACAAGTTTAAAATTTTGAAATTTTACCTATATTATTTCATAAAATATTGATTTTCTTAAAAAGTTGGAAAGATAGGCCACTCAAATTACCACAAATGTGTTCTAGGCACTCTGTTACGTCTCTCCAGCAAGTATTAATCATTTTGAAAAATGTCATTTTAGGCCAAATTTGAAAAACGACAAGGGTACCTTGTCGTTTTTTTCACCTCGAAAAAAACATCTCCGATTCGCTTCAAAATTACATAGAATGAACCAATGTGTACATATTACAATAAATGTGTTATTTGAGGGTTTATTTACAATCAGGAAAACCACCAGTTCCAAAGTGCCTTGAATTTTTGCCAAAAATAATGATGGTTGAAATGTATTTAAGCCAATCTGCCTAATTAAGTACACAAAAGAGTTTGACAAAGTCTTATTATTATCCCAGTTAAATTTAACACAGTTAACAGACATTTCTTAAAGATTATCCTGAAATGTACATGTTAATGAATAGTTATAGAAACCCCATTGCATTGAATACTGGTTTTGTGTTACACAATGCTTTGTTACAACTACATGTATGGGCATTGTTCATTGAGAGTTTCATATAAAAGGATCACAGTCATTATGAGGGATTTCATTTGTATAATACTTGTATATTTCTTTTATTAATGTTTGTTTTTTCTTGAGCAACATATTCTTGTATTTATTTAAATTCTAGTTAGTTGAAATTTGATGTTATTTCTGTTAGTAGGGTGTGGGTTGTATTCAATAAGCAAACATTGTTTTTCACCCTAACCCTAACCCTAACCCTAACCCTAACCCTAACCCTAACCCTAATCAGGGTCGTAAATTCGCGACCTCGGCAACTGCCACTTTTATGGTTAGGGTTAGGGTTAGGGTTAGGGTTAGGGCCACCTTGGAAAGCAGTGTTACTCACTGAATGGTGCTACCCTGAATAAAGAAAGCTTAAATAAATAAATTATGTAGCCATTTTGGATGCTTAATTTTGATATTCAAAATGGGAAATGTGTTGACTTTTACAACAAATGTAAAAAGAAAGAGTTAAAATGGCTGCCCCATCAGCCAATGGTAGGGCAAGATAAGACGATGTTATGTTTGATGATCGGTTGATGGTTGGCATAGCTCATGATTTTACATTGTTTCATAAATTCACAATGTTTAAAAAGCAACATTTTGCTTGCACTTTTTGTTGAAGTACTAGTTCCTTCAGGATTCAAAGAAAATTATTTCATAAAAATTCAAAGTTAAAGATGACTAAACTACTAACAATTTAATATATAATCAGTTGTTTACCTCACAGCATGTGTCAATCATATATTCTAATTATTCATTTAATTATATTTGTAAATAGACATGTTTATGAAAAACAAATTCTTATTCAGTATTAAAGGTAATTATACATATAACATTGATTGAAAGTTCCCCTTTCTTGAAAAACAACTGTTACTTAGCAGTTGATTCAAATGAAGATTAAATCCTTCTCTATTTACTTCAGTGATAAAGTAGGTTTGCTTTTGAATTCAGATGACTGGAAGATTGAGCCATATCCAAGACAAAGATAATCTAACAACATATAACTTCATACTAGTGACGAAACATATGGTTGTGTAAAATGTTATTGATTGATTTCAAAATGTATCAGATATTTATGAATAATTCATTTGTATTCATAGCTTATGAATAATTAATGTATATTAATGGTTATGGATAATTCATTTGTATCTGTTACTCGTGAATTTGTATTTAAAATACTTCATTTATTATGAATTAAGTTACAAAAATGAATTTAAAAACAACGGAATTATTCTCAAATACTTTGGAAGAAGTCAACATTGAATGATTGTTTCTTAAATCAATTATTCAAATATTATCCCTCCTGTCTATATATAATTCTGCCTTGAGATACTTTGTGCTTCATTCAGCTTTGTAAATGTTCATAAAAGCTGCACAATTGTAAAAGATGCGAAGAACAGAATGTTACATTTTGATCCTAAATTGGAATTTGTATTTGTTCTGCTTTTTAGCAAGGGTTAATGAATACATGTATACATCAGATTACACACAAAGTCACACATACAGCACATTCCACGCATAAAGTGTACAGACTTTACATGTCTGCATTATTTCTTATAATAAAGCCTTTGATGAAATGATAATAGTATAAAATACAATTTAAAATATGGGATGATATATTCACATGTGCTTCCCATCACTTATTTTTAATATTGGAGTTTTTGGGGAATGGAAATTACTGATTTTTTTAACACATTGTAAAAATAAATATAATGTTTACTTGAATTACATTTTAAGTGTTGAATGTTAAAACAAATTTGTGGTAAATTGTTTCATTGTAGTATTGAAGTTAAGCTACGACTAGATTTGTTTTCACAGAGCGACATCGTGGCTCAATCATATTGAGGCTCAACAATAGACTGGTGCTTTTCAAAATTAAATGTGGTGGGTGGTGATTTGATGTTATGGAATCAGACAAACAGATTCAGTTTGCTACAAGTAAAGTTAAAGATGTAGACAAGCAATGGTAGACTTTGGGGTCACTAGAGGGCAGCAGACCGGTCCTTTTTCTACTGTTTATATAATTCTGGCGCATGTGTGAAATATCAAGAACAATGGAATAGTTTCTGCTGCCACCAAGTGTTTTAAAGTCTCGCATTGCTCCAGAGTGCATTCATTTGCTAACAATTGACCTTTGTATTTTCAGAGGTCACCTGTGTGCTTCTCAGAGGTCACTTAATCAAAATAATAAGCTGAAACATCGGTTCTGTGTGTTTGTTTTCAACCAATGCTACAAAACTTGATTTCAGGAATGTCCCATCCTAACTAAAATACCGAGTCGATGCCAAGATCAAGATGCCCCATCCTAACTAAAATACCTAGTCGATGCCAACATCAAGATGCCCCATCCTAACTAAAATACCTAGTCGATGCCAACATCAAGATGACTGCATTAAACCATCCTCTTTTTTAAAGCCAACTCTTTCCTAAAAATATATATATATATAAATTATATATATATATATATATATATATATATATATATATATATATATATATATATATATATATATATATATATACATACACTCACTGGCCATAAGTATTGCAACATTAAAATTCACACCAAAGTTCAGTTTGGAGAACTGTGTTACAATAATTTATTTTATTTTATTTACACTACTTAACACTTTTTGAAATTGCATTTGTTTTGAAGTCAGTGTTCTTTTTTACTGTTCTTGCTATGTAATACACGATCGATGAAATCGGATTAAATGATTATCTCACCTGTTACTGCAAAGTGCTATTTTGAGCATGTTGCAATACTTTTGGCCAGTGAGTGTATTAAATATATCAGCACATTATTTCACATTGTGAATTTAAGTAAGGCACTATATTTCAAACATTATCCATTGTCAAATTTCATTGATGTCAGGATGTCAGACCCATACAAAATGCAATAAACTGTACATCTAAATATACACACTCTTGCCTCCCATGAAACCCATGATACTATAACAGAGGCTGCTTCAAATGAAAACAAGTGTGACATGGTCTACTGAACAAAACAAAATCCTGTGTGAGCACTCACTCACAAGATTAATTTCCCTTTCCCCCTTATTTTACCAACTGAATTTCTGACAACTTTTCTGACAAGTTTAAGTCCAACAACAAAGGGAACAAAAGAGGGGAACAATAGGGTGTCCTCGGTTTACACCATATACAAGACTGTGTGTGTGTGTGTGTGTGTGGGCTTACACACCATTCGTTGTGGGGTCCAAAACACAATAGAACAATTGGACCCTATACAAGGTAACTATAGAAAATCTTGTACCCCACAGGAGAATTATAAGGAAAAGGGATAATAGAACGAACAAAGGAATACCCCACAAATCAATGTGCGTGAGGGTGTGAACGTACACACCATTCGTTGTGGGGTCCAAAACACAATAGAACAATTGGACCCCACAAGGTAACTATAGAAAATCTTGTACCCCACAGGAGAATTATATAGAAAAGGGATAATAGAACGAACAAAGGAATACCCCACAAATCAATGTGCGTGAGGGTGTGTGTGTGTGTGTGTGTGTGTGTGTGTGTGTGTGTGTGTGTGTGGATGATTGCATTCCTCCTGACTGCCCTATGATCCACTCACATGACCCCACCAACCTACATTGAAGATTGTGATTTTTATTTTCAAAAAGCAATTCTTTTTAAACTTTATCCACAATGTTGTATTCTTTCCCAGTGAAAACAGGTCAACTCGTATGCGTGCCAACTCGTACTATTACCAACTCATACTCATTTTGGTCAACTCGACCCGTAAAAATATTTATTACTGAATATTTACTGGCATGTGTACGGGTTGACATCCGGTTAATTTAGCTACACTATAGTGTCTATAGTTCCTCATAATACTAGTAGTGCTTATGTCTTGTGTGGTGATGGATGCATTGCAGTTTACTTGATACTAGCACTTAATTTTCTCACTAAAGTAGTCCAGAAACAAATATCAGCACATTTATTGAGATAATGAAACAGTCACATCATGGAGGAAGGAAGACGTCACATGTAACTTTCTATTCCATTGTAAAACCTAACTTAAAGGCATTGTTCTGAAGGGATCATTTTTCTAAAGTTGCATAAGTTTTCTGAAGTTACATCAATCCATCATCCTGATAATAACATATGAGGGCATTCTAAGTTATGTGTGTTTTGTTAGCATGACCCATTATTCTTCGTCCCTCTTTGAAAACATTTAATATTGTTTTACATGATTAGTTTATATTTCAGATCATCGGTATCCATTTGTGCTACTGCTACAAGGTGCGTCAGAGTCTGTGTAACTTTGTGATCCAATGGCCAGCATTTGAAGTTTATCCATTCATCAAAGGAGTTAATATATGATTCAAATTATTTTATATGGACTTATCCTATCTGTGGCAGTCTTTACCCTCAAGAGAATTGATTTTTAGGACCTCAAGACATATCTAGGTCTTTTTAGGAATTTCTTTAACATGTTAGAACAAAATTAGTACTGAGGAATTCTTATTATATTTTTGACTGGACCCAAACATCCTCACAAAATGTAGTTATTAAGCAATATCTGTTGGTGATCTAGTAAAATGTATATTGCCGACAGTGAATCCCTGGCAGTTGGGCCATATAAACATAGTAAACATAACCCCCAATCTTCATTGCATGGGTGTGTCAGCCTTGGAATACCTTTTGCCAGATCACCCAATTAAATCACTAGTATAAGGGGCCCCCTTATACTTGTATTGCTTGTTTGCCCCTCCCCTTCCCTAGTTCTTGGATTCTATAGTGCTGCAATGATAGACCAAAGAATTTTAGAAAACAAATGTGTTGGTTCATCACCAGTGGCAGTACATGCCATCACTAAGAACTTGGGGGGAGGGGGAAGGCATTTTATTCCAAAATTACCGATTCCAATGACAACCCCTGAATGTCACCCATTCTGAACTCACTAAATCGTACATACAGAGTGTACATTTATTTTAAATGCAGATTGATTCTGTTTTCTTGTCAACAAAAGATCATGGTTGGGTTCATTTACACTGAAGTCATTTCACTTGTTACATGTGTAAGACCATGTACACTCATTTCTAGATTGGTTACAAGTATAGGTTATAAACAGGTCAACAAAGTGGTTTCAATTGATTGTTGGGGAGAGAAGTGTGTAACCACAAAAGTCAAGTCATGAAACCCAACAGACAGTTAAAATAAATATGTATTTCATTGTTTTATTAGCAATTTACAAGCACCCATACAACTCTTTGATTATTTCAATGTCTAACAATTTATGTACAAAATGGCATCTGATCTTTAGGTTGTAATTCTGTAGTATGGATGCAGCTACAGACATTTTGCCAATCATGTGTACAACCTTGAACATGTAAAAATCAATGTAGAATTTGTTTTCAAATTTTATACATTATTTTTAAATTATTTGCAGTATAGGTGAAAACAAAGACAGTTTATAAGCATGTCACAATAAGGAGATGCTTGATTACAGTGTCACTATCATTGTCAATTTATCATTATATTTTTGCTATAAACTTAACCTGAAAGTGAAGTATATTATAAATAAAGATTAAATTTATTTTTGTACAAGACTTAATACCAAGAGATAAATACCAATGTTGTCTTGAAACTGATCGGAGTTACAACTACCAGCGTTCCACTAGTTTTACTACAAGTATATATATATATATATATATATACATGTATATATACATATATATATATATATATATATATATATATATATATATGTATGGTATAATATGTATGGTATTATGTATGTTATATAAATGATAGTAATGGTGATGATATTTATTACTTTGCTATTATTGTTATTATTATTGTATATAAATTATATTTGTAAATAATTGTGAATTTTTATTTATGTACATATTTTCCTTTTAATTTGGTACAATTTTATTCAACCTTTTGTAAAATTCTGTGAATAATGTGTAACTGGAATTAATTTTTTGTGAATTTTGTAATATTTGCTGATTGAATTGAATTGAATAAAGGGAGTATATACTCCACTCTGGAAAAAAAAGATGCAAGTAAACCACAGGAAGATGCAGACAAACAGCAAGAACATGAAGACAACACACAAGAAGATATAGACAAGCAACCAGAAGAAACAAAAGAGCAACACAAAGATACAGACAAACAGCAGGAAGACAAGCAAAGAGATGGCAAAGGAGAAACCTGGACAAAAAAGACGTGGTCAGAGCAAATGGAAGACAGACAACATAAGAAGGCAGAAGATAAAAAAGTACAGGAGAGACAACCAAAACGAGACAAAGAAATGCAGAAACGACGACTAACAAATAAGACGGCAAGCGATATGTGGAAGTCAGAAACAAAAGAATCGACAGATGGAAAACAACGGGAAAGGCCGAACACGAAACAATAGAATCAAAAAGATGAACTACAAAGACGAGAGCCGACTGTGAATCAGTCCACACAAGACGAGAAACGACAAACACAAGACACACGTCAACGACACCTTGCGTTGGATGATACACAGCAGAGAGGAAAAGTCAAAGACACACAGAAACAATATGTAGACAAATCCTGAAAACAATCCAAGGACAAATCCTCAAAACAAACCACAGAAAACCAAATCAATGAAAAGAAACGAGGATTTTGGGATGAATATGTACAAGATAGAAGGAAGAGGAAACCTTATGCTGCAGAGAAGTTAGATGAACATGAAATGGCTAAAGAAGACGACATAGAATCAAACGGTTCAGTTATGGAAGATGGAGATGAACCACACATAGACGAGGACTATGAACCAAACATGGACATAGACAATGAAGGACACGAACAAGAAGAAGATATAAGTAGGACTAATTGCGGTGACACCATGTGGAATCTCAATTGAGTAGTAATTAGTTCTGAAAAGAACTGGTGGTACAACTCGACATTTCGATCAGTATGCTCTGATCATCCTTAGGAGAAGATATAGTACCATACGTCAGGAAAGGAGTGCAGAGATATAGAAAGAAACGAGGAAGTGGAGCCATCGCCACACAAAGAACTGATCCATCATACAAGCAGTATTTAACACCATTATCAAGGGGGAGAGGTAGAGGGCAATTAGAGGAAAGGTAATTTTGTGATTAATGATTATCTTTACTTTGATTCTCATGATGGCATGGACGATAGCTACACCGAATGTTAATGGTCTCAGAGATTATCAAAAAAGAGATATGATTTTCAATTACCTCACCCGGAAGAAAATAGCTATTGTCTGTCTTCAGGAGACTCATAGTGAAGTTAGAGATGAATTGTCTTGGCGTAAGCAATGGGGGGGGGGGGGAATATCGCATTCAGTCATGGTGAAAGGAACAGTCGTGGAGTGGCTATTTTAACATCTCAAAAAAGTGGATTAAGCCTAACTAGCCAACAATGTGACAATAAAGGCAAATGGGTGGGAGGGAAAATATCGATCAATGACTTTTCTATACATCTTTTTTCTGTTTACGTCCCCAATTCGTCTACAGAAAGAAATGTTTTTTTTAAACATTTTGGAAAATATGTTCATGATCATCATTGTAATGACGACCTAATTGTGGCTGGAGACTTTAATTGCCAAATTGATTCAATTCATGATCCGAGTTATATTTCCATCTGTAATTTAATTCAAGAAAATAACCTTACTGACGTAGGAGACAATTTGAACAATCGTAAATATACTTTTTATCATAAAGGTTTAAAGAAAGGGAGTCGTATTGATTATTTTTTTGTTAAAAATAATCTCGGAGACAAAATTAAAGAATTTTCTGTCGAGTATACTAGCCTCTCTGACCACAATTTAGTTGTCTGTCGTTTTGAAAAACAATCTATTGATATGGGGCCGGGAAGGTGGATATGTGACAATGATTTCCTTAAAGGTGACGATTGTAAGAGAAGAATTGAACTTTTTTGGAATTTTTTGACTACTCAAAAAAACAATTATGATTGTTTCATCAAATGGTGGGATGTAGGGAAATTTAGACTTAGGGAAATTATCAAGGAATATGGTTATCAGAGAAGATACAAGGAAAAAGAAATAAAACAAAGTCTTCAAAAACAGTACGATCATGTCATTAACAATTGTAACATTGTGGACAAGGAAAGACTAGGTGAAATAGAGAAATAATTAAAGAATTTCGAACATCATGAATGGAATCAAGCTCAATTGAGACTTCATAAAAAACAAAAAGTTGAAGGTGAAAAACCCAGCAATTTTTTTCTTTTCTGCTGTTAAACAACAGCAACACAATAATGCGATTAGTTCTTTTACAGATGAAACGGGGAAGGTTTTTGATAAACCCATCGAAATGTTGAAGCATGTTCGTAATTTTTATGTTGATCTTTTTTCTTCGAACGCTATTAATAATTTTCATATGACTAAAATTTTGAATAATGTTGATACACTTCATCTTGAAGAAGATAATTATAATGATATGGAAAAAGAAATTACTTTGTGTGAATAACGCGATGCAATCAATGACATGGCGCATGATAAGGCGCCCGGTTTAAATGGACTCACGGCTGAGTTTTATTCAAAATTTTGGTATGTTATTCAAGATGATTTTTTAGAATTGGTTAATTATTGTAAAAAGAAAAAACGTCTTCCAGATTCGATGAATCTTGCCCTTGTTAGATTAATTTATAAAAATAAAGGGAAGAGAGATAATTTAAAAAACTGGAGACCTATCAGTTTACTTAATGTTGATTATAAAATTATTTCCAAAGTTCTCACGAAACGGTTACGTAAACTAATGCCCCTTTTAATTAAAGAAGATCAAACTTGTGGGGTTTTGGGGAGGAACATTCAAGAAAATCTCATGGTTGTTCGGGATACAATAGATTATGTTAATTTCAATAACAAAGAGGCTGCCATGATTAGTGTCGACCAAGAGAAAGCTTTTGATCGTATTGAATGGAGATACATGTATGCGATGATGGACGGGATTCCCAATGGTTTCATATATTGGATTAAAATTCTGTATGGTGATCCTAGTATGATTTCTATAAACTTTAATAATTTCCATAGCGAACCTTTTCGAGTTACGAGAGGCATACGGCAGGGCTGCCCTTTGTCTCCATTATTGTATACGATTTGTGTAGAGGGTTTGGCAAATTTAATTAGAAATAACGATTGTATTAGGGGTATTTCAATAGGAAGGAATACTGTTAAAATTATTCAGCACGCTGATGATACCAGCATTTTTGTTACTAGAGATGAAGAATTTCAGGTTCTTGATAGTATATTTTATACATAGAGTGAAGGATCTGGCTCTAAAATAAATACTCAAAAAACTCAAGGTTTGTGGTTGGGGACACGGAGGAATAGAAGAGATAATCCCGGCAACTTCAAATGGACAAATCAAAAATTTAAAATTTTGGGAATTTACTTTGGAAATGAGGTCACGCCTGAAGACAACTGGAGCGAAAGAATAAATAAAATAACCTGCATTCTTTGTCAATGGAAAAGAAGAATTTTGACTATGAAAGGTAAAGCGGTTGTTGTTAACAGTCTTGTCGGAAGCACTTTAACTTATTTTGGTTCTGTCATTTCATGTCCTGACTACTTAATCAAGAAATTAGATGATGTTATTTGGGACTTCTTTTGGTCAGGCAAACCAGACAAGATGAAAAGAGACACCATAAGGGGACCTGCAAACATGGGGGGAGTTGGACTTATTAATATTGGCCTTAAGCTTCGCGCGTTAAAATTACAATGGTTGCAAAAATATACTGTTCAACAAGGGAAATGGAAAAATCTCTTTGATTACTGGATTAAAAGAGCTATTGGTGTTGACAATATTGGCTGGTTTGTCCTCAACAATCCTAAAAAATATAGTCCGTACACTCCTATTTTTTACAGAGATGTTACGGTATCAATGCCTTTGTTCAATCGGGGTGTCGAGTTAATTGTATTATTAGCTGTATTAATG